>JAACJO010000033.1:0-264714 GCA_013368445.1 Leucocoprinus leucothites
GCCCAATTTCACTACACAAAGATCCAACCCGATGTCTGATAGTGACCTCAAAAACAAACTTTGCAAGATAGACAAGGAGGATGCTTGGAAGGCAGCTGAGGAAGAAGAGAGGAAGAAAAGAGAGGCTGCAGAAGCTGAAAAGAAGAAGTGCAAGGAGGCAGAATGGCAGAAGAGGAAGGAAGAACTGTGGAGGAAGATGACAGAGAAGAAGAGGCAAGAGGTGGAGGAGGCAGAGAAAAAGAAGAGAGAAGCTGAAGAGGCTGAATGGCTTCGGAAAGAGAAGGAGGAGGCTGAGCTGGCAGAATGGATATGATTAGAAGTGGAAACAGAGAGAAAAAGAGAGGCAGGAAAAGGAAAAAGGAAAGGAAAAGGAAAAGGAAAAGGAAAAAGGCAAGAGGAAGGCAATGAGACTGACATGGAGATTGTGGAGAGTCCAATGAAGAGGATGTTAAATCACATGCGCATCTACACACTGCTATGTTTGTGTTCACTCTCAATTATGACATATACATTTCTAATATTAAGATACCACTATGTTCACGCACCGATACTTCATGCGGACTATACATGTTTTACTATACATTTTACTTGTACCCTTTACCACCTCGAAACGATGGTGTAATGTCCTCTATATGGTAGATAATATTCGGACATTCTAGTATAAATACCTTGTATTTTCTTCGTATTTCTACAGTCAATTCTATCTTCTCAGTTGCAACTACTACCTCATACTACTCCCATAACAGACCAACTGCCTAGTAAAGTGAGTCATCGACTACATTGTCTACCTTCACTACTACGCTCCCCATTGCTGCTTTGACAGGTTATGGGCCCTGATTGCCAGCTCAATATCGCACTAGTTGACTAGCTCACTGTGCTGGATATCTGAGAAGGACTAGATTGACCTGTTATGGGAAGGCCGCTTCCTAGCACCACTGCTGTACCTTGTGAAGGGCCCAGCATCCCTTCTCATTTCTGTGTCTTACCCTAGCCCTTAGGCAATTTGGGTTCGAAAACCTTGCTCGATTAGCGCATCACTGCTGCTTCTAATGAATAACGTTGACTGATGACTTCTTTTCAGAATGTCTTCTATCAACAATGGAGCTTCTTGTGTCCCCATCCTTCAAGGTCCTCAGAACTACCAATTTTGGTCCATGAGGATGCAGGGATTTCTCTCTATGATCACGACCCCTGGAACTCCTCTTACGGGTTGGACTGTTACAAATGGTGTCGTTCCTCCGCTTCCCCCAACTGTTGCCCCTCTTCAAGGGCCTAACAATACTGTCACAAATGCTGCAGAGGTTGCTGCCTCACTTGTGCTTCATGAAGAAGAAGAGTGTCAAAGGAACTTCCTTGAGCAATCTGCGATTGGCATGCTAATTCAAGCTGTCCCAGATTCTATGCTCCACCTCATCATCCAAGGAGATCCTGCTACCACATGGATAGATCTCCAACACCTTTATGGCATCCAAGGTCCTGCATCAGTCTATGGCGACTTTGTCCATGCCATCTCTTGGTCTCTCCCCAGAAACATGGATCTGGCTCAGTCCATTGCTGAGCTTGAATCTCTATTCACTCAGATCGAAGGTGTGACCATGCGACTTCCTGAGGTGATCCGTGCCATGATTCTGCTTCGTGCTGTCCCACAAGGGATGGAAACCTTAGCGTAGTCTATCCTTGCGAATCAAATGCAAATGTCCCAACTCACATGGGATCCGGTCCGTAGCGCCATTCAGGCTGCTTGGTCCCAGAAGATGACTGCTTCCGCTTCTTGCGCTGGCCGCTCAAATGGTCAATGGCAGCAGAACCAGAACTCTGGCAATCAACAATGCCAGGGGCAAGGACAACAAGGGCCATTTTGATCACAGCCCCAGTAACAGCCACAGCAGCAGCAGCCTCCTAATCAGGGTGCTGGCCAGAAGCCTGGTAACAACCAATCTGGCAATCCCGGTGGAGATGGCAAGAAAGGAAAACACAGTAAGAGAGGAGGCAAAAAAGGCAAGGGTGCTGCTAATGAAGCTACGACCGATGCCGACACCTCCAACTCCTCTGGAGTCACCACCGTTGCTCCTCAATATGGTGCTTCCAGTGCCATCGGTTTTGCTGCCCCTGCTATCGCTAACTGTCCTCTCCTTGCAATGTTATAGTGATGCCAGCCCAGTCCTAAGCTGGCGCAATAAGTATCGGGTTGATCTTATCAAAGGGGACTCCTTCTCGGTAAGCGACAAAGTCGTTTACTAAGTCAGAGTTATAATACGGCAATTATAATAGTAAAGACTTCAGTAATTGAGATCTTAGAGCTTAAGTTCAATTCGACTTTGTATAGATAAAGGCTCATATTGAGTCTCCACCTAACCAAGTAGAAACAATGTTTCTCCTTGGTAGATGTCAACGACTTATATACGATACAAGTCTGTATCTATTATTAACTAGGGCTAAGGGCTTCTAACAAAGAAGAGAAGCATACAGCTTCCTTAACACTAATTAAACTATATAAGACGCGATCTGTCAAAGAAGCTTTAGAAGTTCTTCTAAAGAAGTTCTTCTTTGATCATCTGATCAATCACAAGATAAGTCCAAATATAGCGCAGCTATATTTAACAATCACATGTCATCAAAATGTAAACAAAACCAAACAAGTCATAATGAGTCATAACAAACTAGAAAATACAAGAACAAATAAGAGGAAAACATAATTGCGATATTACTTAAGTAAAGCTAATATCGACTTCGTATTGTAGATGGAACAAATGCTAGATATAATCAATATATATAACACGTGAACCAGATCACCTTGCTGGCAGAACTGGCTAATGCAAGCCCTTCGTCATCCACATGCCACCTTGTTGCAGAAGTGCAAAAGAATACACCGCGGCTTCAAGAGTGAATCTCCGAATCTCCTCAGTCTGAGGGATATCGTCAAAGAAGCTCGAAAGCTACCAAGGATAAGGTTCTGAAGATTTGGGATGAAAGGCTCACCGACCTTGCAGTTGAAGCCGAAATGACGGGCTCCATTATTGAGGAAATTCCTTATTATGGAGGAGATATGGATGAATGCCCACCATTGCTGAGGTTGACTCCTCCAGCTGATCCAATGCTCGAATCCGACTCCGAGGGGGAAGATTCTGACAGGTGGACTTCTGGGTTGTGGACAACGCAAGTCTTTGCTTCTATCTCTGATTGGATTAACACTAATATGGTGATGCCATAGCATGACCGAGAAAGGGCCTGCTACCCCTCTCGAGCCCGCTCCCATGTGAGCGCTCCTGGCCATGCTGAACATTTTTGCAGACTAGTTACATCGTCTTCAGCTCCTGTATATACTTGTCTTGTATCACGCACTATTTCGGTCGCCCCTGTGGGGCTTTTATTAAATTGTGATTTGACCTCTGTGCCGTGCTGTGTAAATCTATCTAAGTGTGAGAAAGCTTTATGTTGCCACTGTAAGGGAAAGAAAGCGCCTTCACGGGCTGCTTCTTGGATTCTTGATTTGGGTGCTTCCACACATTTCACACCCTATTTGGACGATTTCTCTACAATTGAAATGGGGAAATTTGGTGAAATTCAGACAGCCAACAAAAATGCTCCCCTATTTATATTGGGTCAAGGCACTGTCTTGATTGAACACAAGATCCATGATAATGGAAAAATGATCACTGCGGTGACTTCATTGTCCCCTGTGTTCTATGTAAAGGGTATGCACAATTGCCTCATGTCTGCCGGTCAACTCCTGGAATCCGGGTTGTGCAGTGAGGCCAATAAACATGGTACTATCTTTCGGGATGAGTCAGGCAATGCCGTTTTGTCAGTGGCTCCTCATTCTGAGTGGCAGCCTATGCTACAAACAGTAAGATGTCGAATTGTACATTCGAATGCTTTGAGCCACGTTGCTCAGCATCCTGACTATAATATCTGGCACCAACATTTAGGACATCTGTCTAATTGCATGTTGAGCAAAACTTCTGACTCCACACTGAATGGACCTCAGGTTTCAATTCCCAATCATTTGTGCCCTTGTCCAGGCTGTATGAAAGGGAAGATGCACCAGAAACCCTTTAACAATAACCCAATTCGGGCCAAAGAAGCCTTTGAGCATGTTCACAGTGATCTCTTTGAGCTCCCCATCGTATCTTATCACAAGTACAAATGGGTTATGACCTTATTGGATGATTACTCCTCATTTGCCCACATGGTGCTTCTACGATCAAAAGCTGAAGCAGCTCCCCATATGATTGAGCTTCTGACTTATGTCATGAACCAGTTTGGCAAATCGATTTGTCAATTCACATCTGATTGAGGAGGAGAATTCGTAGCAGGTACCCTGCAAGATTATCTTAGGGTGAAAGGAATTGAGTTTACACCAAGTACGCCCCACGTCCATCAACAGAACAGGTGAGCAGAAAGATTGAATTGAACACTGCATGAGAAGGTGCAATCCATGCAACTTCACGCGTGTCTCCCGGATTCATGGTGGGATTTTGCGATTAACACTGCAACCCACATCTACAATCGCACATCAATGAACTGCATCGAATGGAAAACTCTGTTTGAGTTAGTACATAGACATAAACCTGACATCAGTCACCTACGAGTATTTGGTTGTGCTGCATATGTGTTCCTTCTGGACAAAATGCGCCCGAATAAATTATCTGCAAAATCTGAACTGATGATCTTTGTTGGATATGATCGGGAGAAGAATTATATTTTTCTCCACCATACTCGAGGGAACGCTGAGTTTATCTCACCGACTGTCATCTTTGATGAAAAAATGTTTCCTAAATGTCCAGATTAAAAACCTGCAGTACACCCTGAACCGCCTTGCACTGAGATTCCTCCAATCTCGACTATTCCGAATGTTCCACATGTAGACCATCTGCCTACACCTCGAGGAGGAGAGCTGCCTCATGTGCCTTCACCTCGTGCTCCTCCATGCCCTAAAACACCTTCACCTCCTAGATCACCAAGCCCACCTCTTTCTTACGCTGATCCCAATGATCATGATCTAAAAGAAGAGGAAGAAGAAGTCGAGTTACCTCCTTCTCCAGGACCATCGTGACAGGAACCTGGTCCACATAAATGTGCTTGGTCTCTATCTCCACCTGAGGTACTGCCACCATGACCTTCAGTCCAGGATGATCTTGATGCACTAGAACGGCTTGACTGCTGGGTCACCAAACGTGAAAATCGCCATCCTAGGCGAAATGTTCAACCTCCGAACAGACTAGGAAATGTGTATGGTAATAGGAGCGACCCTCTTGATGTCATCCGATGATATAGGGAACTCAATCCTAACTTACCATGCAATCGTGCTCAATATTGACCTATTCCTGGAGCAATTTCCGATGAGGAAGCTTGGAACAGATTACGAAATTGGCATATCCCTCATCTGGATAGTAGGATTGACAACAACAAACAGTCACCTACCGATTTTGCGAAGTTTGTGAAGGAAGGGGGGGTAAAATTAGTTGATTTCCTTCTTGCACAACACGCCAACAGGCCTGTTCCCAAACAGTTTCGAGATATCGCAAATTTAGATGCTGATACTCAAATTAAATGGCAAAAAGCGATGCTTGAGGAATTAGATGCGCTTCATAAGTGAGGTGTATATGAGCTCATTGATCTCCCAAAAGGAAGGAGAGCTATTAAAAATAGATGGGTCTATAACATCAAGTCCGATAATCGATATCGCTCTCACCTTGTTGCGAAAGGATTCTCTCAAATTGAAGGAATCGACTTTGATGAACTCTTTTCTCCAGTTGTCCAATATGAGACCATGCACCTACTTCTTGGCATTGCAGTGCTTGAGGACTTTGACCTTCACTCTGTTGATGTCAAAACAGCCTATTTATATGGCGATCTGGATGAAGAGATCTACATGGAACAGCCAGAAGGATTCCGACTTCCTGGCCAAGAGAAGAAAGTCTGGAGATTACACAAAGCAATCTACAGTCTAAAACAAGCCGGCTTATCTTGGTGGAAAGCACTCACTTCATCGATGCTGAAACTAGGATTCAAACGCTGTAAGTCCGATGCTGGCATTTATCATTTTACACATCCTAAGACTGGCGAGCATGTCTTTGTGGTCATTTATGTGGATGATGTCTTTTTTATGGGTAAAAAGAATTCCCTGCTCCTCTCTGAGTTGAAGCAAAAATTCATGACTACTTGGGAATGTCATGACCAAGGTGAACTTTCTGAGTTCCTAGGCATGAACATATCACACGATCGAAAAGAGAGAAAACTCTATATAGATCAAGTGAAATACCTCGATAAGGTTCTTGAGAAGTTCAAGATCCCTAAAGGCACGAAATTTACACCGCTGCCATCCGGATTCATCTTCAAGCCCTATGTTGATAAGGTAGATCCTAAGTTTAGGACTCATTACCAACAGTTAGTCGGATCACTGATGTATCTTATGATCAGATCGAGACCTGACATATCCTTTGCAGTTGTCAAACTCTTCCAGCAATCTGCTGCCCCTTCTAATGCGCACTTTCGGGCTGGACTCCATGTGCTGCAATATTTGCGATCAACTTGCAATTATCGACTTGTCTTTGATGGAGCTTCTAATCAGGCCATCATTGCTTGTTCCGATAGTGATTGGGTGCAAGACGGACAGTCTCGACGATCTGTTACTGGTAATTTTGTCACAATAGCATGTGGACCTGTAAGCTGGCTTAGCCACAAGCAGAAAACTGTTGCTTTGTCATCTACTGAAGCTGAATATATGGCGCTATCTGATTGCAGCTGTCAGTTGATGTGGATTCGACAACTTCTTGAAGAGATAGGTTTTAAAATACCTGCTCTGATTCTCTATGGTGATAATATCAGATCTATCTTCTGGAGTGAGAACCCTGTTCAAGAAAAACGCTCAATGCATATTGATATATGATATCACTATATCCGAGATATCATTGAAGAAGGTTCCGTTGAGTTAGAATTTATCGAGGGCTCAAACAACCCTGCCAATATTCTGATGAAAAACCTCGGTTCAATTCTCTTCAATAAATTTGTTTATTCTTTAGGTATCGAATTTCTTTAGTGCTTTCATAGTTGCTTAAATGAAGCACTTTCATAGCCACTCAATTATGCATCTCCCGCCATTTCGAGTGAGGAGGAGTGTTGAATCACATGCGCATCTACACGCTGCTATGTTCATGTTCACTCTCAATTATGACATATGCATTCTAATATTAGATACCACTATGTTCACACACCAATACTTCATGCGGACTATACATGTTTTACTATACGTTTTACTTGTACCCTTTACCACCTCGAAATGATGGTGTAATGTCCTCTATATAGTAGATAATATTCGGACATTCTAGTATAAATACCTTGTATCTTCTTTGTATTTCTACAGTCAATTCTATCTTCTCAGTTGCAACTACTACCTTGTACTACTCCTATAACAGACCAACTGCCTAGTAAAGTGAGTCATCGACTACATCATCTACCTTCACCGCTATGCTCCCCATTGCTGCTTCGACAGAGGATGAAGACAAACAAAAATGCTAAGGTGGGAACCAGATCCAGGAAACCCTGTATGAAACCAACAAGTGGACCAACCAAGACAGCTATGCTCTATCAGCAGAGTGCAGCCACAGCTCCATCCACGTACCATCTGACAGAGGTGGATAAGCACACAGACAACCCAGAATGGATGCCCAGCTCAGGGCTTGCTGGTGTTGATGTGTACAAGGCCACCACCCTATGGAAGCAGGACAATTACAATGCAAAAGGTGGTAAGATCAAGATGGGTGGAAACAACAAGTGCAGGCAGTGTTTGTGATTAGAGAATAATTGCACTGAACAGAGTGACACATAAGTTTATCTGATATCTGTTTGCAGTTTGTAACTAAGACATTTCCCTAGTGGCAAGTACATGTATGACCCATGTTATACCTCCAAACAGAAGTGTGCGATGCTGATGGAGGCTGACAAGCAGCCTCATGAGCAGCCTCATGAGCTCATTGTTGAGCAAAGGAAGACCTGTGCCATGCAGTTGACAATCTTGAAGGAATTGAAGGGCATTCGAGCTGAGCTGGGGACTCGGCACTTGGCATTTGTTATAGTGACACCAGCCCAGTCCTAAGCTGGCGCGATAAGTATCAGCTTGATCTTATCAAAGGGGACTCCTTCTCAGTAAGCAATGTTACGGCCCAAATGGCATTAGCCATGAAATCATTAAATTTGATGATATAGTCAATATATTGGGCAACTGTATAGACATTAAGGAACCCTGCTGTAAGACCCTAGTGTAACACACACACTCGCGAAAGCACAGCACACTCGTGAAATGACCATTAATGATCAAGAGTAACAAGAGGCTACAGGATGATGTCAAGACTTAGCGAACACGGTTGGGATGTGTACCCTATGACCCTTTGTGATCTTAGCCTGTAACCTGGGTATTGATCCAGTCGAAGTCTTTCTCAAAAGAGCAATAACAGACTAACTAATCGGAGATCAAAGGCTTAGCCTTCTGATCTGGACAGGCACTTGTGCACATTCGTGGAAGTCCTATCTTTTTAACATTGCTACAGCGAAAGTATACCCTTTCACAAAAGATGGAAAAATTCTGCATGGGCACTGAATGACCCACTTGATTATAGAACCAGATTAGTGGAAACTAACAGGACGCGTCAGCACTTGACTACTGACTAGTAGACATTGTTATGGTCAGGAACGAGCTGTCACGGAATAAGACAACCATCAGCAGTGATAGAGATCTCATGATATCAGAGGAGCAGGAGTAATCATGTCTTCGCAAAAGGACATGTCAGTACTTAAACCCCAAAGAAAACCCAGAGATATTCCTATTGGACAACCTTTCAATAAATCTCCTTTTGTTATCAACAATGTGTATGCGTCATCCATGTAATTACTCCTTTAGTACTTTCATGAAACCAATATAAACCTTTCTTGAGCATATAGTCTAGCAAGGAATCTCACCTGCTAAGGCTACGCTTAGAGACTGTCCCACACGACATATCTGAGTGAGTAGTAAAAAGTGTATTGAGCACCCTTTGGTCATAGACCATTAAAGAATTGGAAAGCACCTTTTGAGAAAGAACATTACTGTGAGATTCATATAAGTTCAGAGTGTGAAGAAGTCTGGAAAAGACTTATAAGCTGCATATTGCATCTAGTATCCAGGAGTGGTGCTAGTCAGTGTCAGTTGTATTGTGATAGTGCCAAGTGTTAGCGAAGGTGATGATTCATGAATACCAGTCTATTACACTTCTGCATTCTAAGGGACTTGTAGTTGTGCAGCGTCGCATAACAGGGATCATCGAGTGTCTTTCACGAACTGGTCATTCCATTACAAACAGGTCTACAGACAACTCCCATCATCTTTCATTATCAATCTTAGCACTTTCGCAAAACATCGTTCTTTATTGATTAACCTCCTATGAACTTGTATTGAGTTTAGGAGTGTTGGTTGTTATTGTTATTAACGTTACCTATCATTCACTATCTAACTACATTTCCTTTATTACATTAACAATCTCATTTCTGCCTCTTCATCTGGAGCCCACCGCAAGGGGAGTTTCAGTATTGAAGGTGTTTCAAAATTTCTGCACCTTTTAATTTCACTTCAAACCATTTTATAAAACCTTTGCATCAGCGAAAAAGGACTCTTGACGATATTATTGCCAAGAACGCAGAATCATCAGAAATGCATAACCAGAGTCATCAGACACACACTTTGCGAAGAGCAGGTATCACAGAACCAGTAGATAACCCAGAAAGGCTGCTTTCAAGAAGAGAAAAGAATAGACAAGTGATTACATTGCCTGTAACCCCACTTCCAAATGCAGTTGAACATTCTATCTACCAAACGCCTACTCTAGGTTCACCAACAGATGTTGAACCAAACCCATTCATCATGTCTTCAGACGAACCCCAAAGGACCCTACCAGGTCATTTCGCAAATCCGAGCCCACAAACCCAACCACAGCCAATTCGCAAAAGTCAGAACTCTACTTCCGTGAACTCACAGACTCATCAGTCACAAACTCAGAATCAAAGCATTACACAAAATTCGAACTCAGACAGTATGCCTTCTACTCCAAATATGCCTATGCCCTCTACTTTGGGCACCCCCAAGTGGGATGGTAGTTCGGGAACACTTAGGAATTTCCTAAGGACACTAGAACACCTATTTAAAGTGACCAGTACCACATCAGACATAGAAAAGCTGAATTGGACAACTGGTTACATTGATGCAGACATTAGCAAAGAGTGGTCCAGCTTTCGAGAATTCAAAGATAATGATTGGGCTGCCTTCATGAAAAGACTCAAGAAAGAGTATCCTGAAATGGTCGAAGAGGAGCAAGGTTCTATGAACCAGCTTCGTAAGCTATGCCAAAGCAATCAAGGCATTAGTTTAGTAGATGAAGACCAACTACTTAGTTTTAAGAGACGCTTTCTCTATATTGCACAAAAGTGTTTAGAACCACCAGCTGTAACTGGGAATTGCGAACTTGTTGAAATGTTTGTCTGAACATTAGACACAACCTTCCAGGATTCCTTAAATGCACAACTAAGTATACAAGGAATGGTCAAGGTTGATGCGACAGGAAAAAGCAGACAGGAGGATCCTTACACTTTAGAGGAAGTGATCAATAAAGCAGTAGAACTAGTTAGTGGAAAGACTATTGCGCGAGCAATGAAGTATACCCCAACTAGCATAATAAAAAGGGAAAAGGCAGACATTGAGTTGCGAGCACCTATAGCGTTCACGAAAGAAGAAGCTACACAAAAAGTGACTTTGCCTTTGCCCCCAGACATAGATTCATTACAACAAGAAATCAATGTATTAAAAACTATGTACGAGAAACAAGAGAAAGGACATGAAAAGCATGAACGGTCGGTGCAGAGTACACTAGATAGTTTGAAGACTATGATGCAGAACAATACATCACAGTCATCTAACTCATCAGTCAGGTATCAGCAGAGTCGCAAAAATATAGCACCTCTACAAATGACTCAAAAGTATTATTACTGTTTTGATATTGGCCATTTGTTCATGATGTGTCCTGTGAAAGCAGAAGATGAGAAGAAAGGCTTAATTTTGGTTGAAGGATTCTCAGTTCATTTCGCGAATGGAGAAGCTATACTGAGTGAAGCCAATGTTTCAATTAGAGATTGCATCAAGAAATATTTACCGGCTACCATAGCCATGGTGGCTCTGCAAGAATATGACGAAGACTTTCATGACTTCTTCGATAGAGTACCAGACACTGGTTATGTAGCAGCTGTAAACTCTCAGATGACAATTCAGTTGAGACCACAAACCTTCATGAACAAGTCCTCTCACAAAGTAGATCAATTAAAGAATAAATTATCTAAACTAGAGGCACTGTTACAGAAAGCGGGTATTGAGAACTCGTCATCTGAGTCAGAAGAAGAAATAGAAGTCTTGCTAGCAAAGCTAGCTAAGTCATTTACCCAGACAAGAAAAGGAGAAAGCTCGACTAAGAAGTTGGGTTTCTAGAAGGTCTGAGGAAGAAGCCTGCCATTGAGAAAAAGGTTCGATTCTGAAGGCAAAAGGTTTCTGAGGACAATAAAGCAAAGAACTCAGAAGAATCAGAAAATGAATTAGAAAAAGAAAAAGGGACTCAGGGTGATAATCGAACTTTGACCACCAAATTGCCTGAGCTCCCTTATAGAAAGGTACCCTCTATGGTGCCAGTAGTTGAAGTTCCCCCTATGCCGGCGCATTATATGCAACAATATCCTACAAAAGCACCAGGCTACAAGTACAAGGCACTGGTAGAGGACAGTGTAGATCTGCAAAAAATAGTGGAAATATTATGTATATTGATTATATCTAGCACTTGTTCTATCTACAATGCGAAGTTGATATTAGCTTTACTTAAGTAATATTGCAATTATGTTTTCTTCCTATTTGTTCTTGTATTTTCTAGTTTGTTATGACTCGTTATGACTTGTTTGGTTTTGTTTACATTTTGATGACATGTGATTGTTAAATATAGCTGTACTATATTTGGACTTACCTTGTGATCGATCAGATGATCAAAGAAGAACTTCTTTAGAAGAACTTCTAAAGCTTCTTTGACAGATCATGTCTTATATAGTTTAATTAGTGTTAAGGAAGCTGTATGCTTCTCTTCTTTAATTAGAAGCCCTTAGCCCTAGTTAATAATAGATACAGACTTGTATCGTATATAAGTTGTCGACATCTACCAAGGAGAAACATTGTTTCTACTTGGTTAGGTGGAGACTCAATATGAGCCTTTATCTATACAAAGTCGAATTGAACTTAAGCTCTAAGATCTCAATTACTGAAGTCCTTACTATTATAATTGTTGTATTATAACTCTGACTTAGTAAACGACTTTGTCGCTTACCGAGAAGGAGTCCCCTTTGATAAGATCAACCCAATACTTATCGCGCCAGCTTAGGACCGGGCCAGCATCACTATAACAGGAAAGAATTATGGAAAGTGAAATTAAACTTACTTCACGAGAACTCATGGCAGTGTCACCTAAGATAAGGGCAGCTGCTAAGGAGAACATTTCTGCAAAATGAGTATTAGTGGAGGAATCAAGTGACAAGGATAAAGGGGCGTTCAATAAAGTAGAAACCTCAAATGAAATAGTCCCCACAATAGTAGAAGTCAATTCATTAGAAATACCTACTAAGGTACAAGGCGAGGTACTAGACAAAGACGGAAAGTGAATAGAGGCATGGACTATCGTGGATCCTATCTTGCAGTATCTCGAAACCTTAGTGCCAGAAGAGAGAGATTGTCAGGTTTTCTCGAACTTGTCAGAGGGTTTCAAGGAAGTAGCAGGCAGTCTGGCCTCACTAAGAGTAGTGCCGACCTTAATAAACGGAGTTTGCGAGGAAGAGGCACTTCTTGACAGTGGGTCACAAATTATCTCTATGGATAAAAAGACTGCTGCTGCAGCTAAGATTACTTGGGATCCTGCACTAAGCATTAATATGCAGAGTGCCAACGGAGGGATTATGCGAACATGTGGACTCGCGAAAAATGTACCTTTCTCCTTCAGGGATGTGACAATATTATTGCAAGTTCACATTATGGAACAAGCACCATATAGAGTGCTGCTAGGATGACCTTTCGATGTCATTACAGAAAGCAAAATAGTAAACCAGAAGGATGGAAATCAATATCTACATATAACTTGCCCCAACTTGAAACTCAAAGCAACACTACCAACCTATCAGAAAGGTCAGTTGCCTCAGGCAGTTAGGGTAAATTTTCAGTGAGCCTCAATGACTTCGAGTCCATCCCCGGAAGAGAGGTTCCCTGTATAATAGACTTAGATGAAGATGGAAACCCATACATTGCTGAAGTATTACCATTAGAAATAAATGACTTAGCAGAAGATGAGATCCAACTACTATTTTTAGCAAAAGGACTAGAGCACTCAAAAGCATCTGAAAAGGCACTGTTTACTCAGTTCATACAAGAGCTAATGCCTAGTAGAGGGACCTCGAGGATGGTAGTTGCAGTAAATGAAGAGCCTGCTTCAGAGGATCTGGCACTTTGTTTTGCGAAAAAGTATAAGCCAGTAGCGTTGAAAGTGAAACCTGTATTAGGGGAGCTCCTAGAATGCTTTAGGATTATTTGCAAAATAACAGGTGACCCTTTAGCGGAATTGCCTAAACTACGTATGCACCTGCCAGACTTTCAACCCAAAGGTCAATACACTCTCAAAAGAAAAGATAAGATGGATTTAAAGCATAATGAGGACTTCTTATGGCCTGAGGAGTGAAAGCTAATGTATTGGATGATAGCAGAACACAATGAAGCCTTTGCTTGGGATGATACTGAATGCAGTAAATTTAAGGAGGAATATTTCCCTCCTATAGATATTCCGACAGTTGCCCATACACCTTGGGTTGAGAGATCATTTAGAATACCCCCAGGAATTTATGATGAAGTCTGCAAGATGATTAAAAGAAAGATAGATGCTGGTGTGTACGAACCCTTTGAACTTGTCATATTGTTCATGATGGTTCTGTGTCATTAAAAAGGATGGCAAAAGTCTAAGACTTGTGCACAGCTTGGAACCTTTAAATAAGGTGACCATCACTCACTCAGGTTTACCCCCAGCTATGGAGGAACTAGCTATGCATTTTGTTGGGCAAGCGTGTAATGGGATTTTGGATTTGTATGTGGGTTATGATGAACGAGTCTTATCTGAGTCTTCACAAGACCTCACTACCTTCCAGACTCTGTTTGGGGTGCTCAGACTGGTAACATTACCAATGGGCTGGACTAACTCAGTGCCAATCTTTCATGATGATGTGACTTACATACTTCATGAAGAAATCCCAGAGTATACCACACCTTATATTGATGATGTACCGATGAGAGGACTGGCCACTAGGTATGAAAAACCTGATGGAACTTGTGAAGTCATTAGCAAAAATGCTGGCATTAGAAGATTTGTAATGGAACATTTCGAGAATGTAAATAGAATACTACAGAGAATGAAGTATGCAGGTGGTACCTTCTTGGGACCAAAAACCACTATGTGTGCGGATCACATCACAATAGTGGGGTTTGACTGCTCATATAAAGGAAGGAAACCTACTGCAGATACTATTGGAAAGATTATGAGATGGCGTCCCTGTGAGGACACCACTGATGTAAGGGCCTTTCTCGGAACTGCAGTCCAATGCTGCAATCATATACCGAACTTTGTGACTGTAGCAGCTCCGTTATATGAAGTTGTCAAGAAAGATACTGTATTTGAATGGGGACTGATTCAACAGGAAGCGCAGGATCATCTCAAGAACCTGATTCAAGCATGTGTACACACTAGGAACCCTAAGTTCCCTAGTACACAGCCTATTGTGTTAGCAGTAGATATGTCATGGCATGTAGTAGGCTACTACAGTGGCTCAAAAAACTGTCCCAATGTTTTCGCATTTTGGACATATTTGCTAATACCAGGGCAGATATATGGCCTAGCATCCTGAAAATATTCACACAGGTACCTTGACATATTGGGAGCATATATTCCCATGATCACATGACCCTGTCCATCAATGAATTAGTAATGAATTATTAAAAATATCTACTCATTGGGACAGTTTTTTGACCCCCTGTCAGCCTCCCAGTATCTACCTTGTAACATGCCAGGGGAGCATCAGGGCAGGTGTGGGAGTAGCAAACAAGATCATGTGACCTTGGTTGACATGTTGAGATCGCTACAACTGTCTTTCTTCCTGCCACTACATCATGAAAGCTATCTCCTCTACCTAATACTCCCAAGTTACTTCTCTTCTCAAAGATGGCTATTCCTTGTACCATATTGAACATAAAACTGGTCTAGGCAAGTCTACTGTTGGGAGGATCACTAAAGAAGTTGATGGGGACAAGGAAAACAACAAGGGAGGACATCCTTCCAAGCTTTCTCCTCATGATAAAAAAGCAATAATTCACCAAATAACCTCTGGAAAGCTAGATAATGCTGTCCAGGCTACAAATTTCATTAACTCTACTCGGTCTGACCCTGTCACACCCCAAACTGTCAGAAATACCCTTCAGGATAATGGATTTTGCTCTGTAACCAAGATCAAATGACCTCTACTCAAAAAGTAACATTGTGAGGAATGCCTTGACTCTGCACATGAACATAGGAATTGGACAGTGGAGGACTGGAAGAGGGTGTTGTGGACAGATGAAACAAAGATCAACAGGATTGGGTCAGATGGAAAGGTGTATACCTGGAAGGAGAGGGGGGAACCACTGTCAGATAGGACCACTCTCTCTACTGTCAAACATGGAGGAGGTGGTAACATGATGGTGTGGAGGTGTATGGGGTGGAATGGGGTAGGAAAGCTGATTGAGGTTCAAGAGAATATGGATGCAGTGAAATACTGCGAGATTTTGGACAATGGGGTGGTGGAAAGCTTTGAAAAGTTGGAGATGGAGGAGGAGGAGAGGATATTCCAGCAGGATAATGACCCAAAACACACCTCAAAACTGGGACAACAATGGTTTGTGGACAACAACATTCAAGTTCTATCATGCCCTGCACAATCCCCTGACCTAAATCCCATTGAACACCTCTGGACCTATCTGAAGGACCAGCTGAAGGCATATGAAAGACCACCCAAGGGAGTATTTGAATTGTGGGAGAGGCTAGTAGAGGAGTGGAATAAGATTCCAGCAGAAAGGTGCCAAAGGCTGATAGAAACCATGCCCAGAAGGATTGAGGCAGTTGTCAGGGTAAGAGGAGGTCATACAAAGTATTGAGTAGGTAGATAACAGAGGGTCAAAAAACTGTCCCAATGAGTAGATATTTTTGATAATTCATTATTAATTCATTGATGGACAAGGTCATGTGATCATGGGAATATATGCTCCCAATATGTCAAGGTACCTGTGTGAATATTTTCAGGATGCTAGGCCATATATCTGCCCTGGTATTAGCAAATATGTCCAAAATGCGAAAACATTGGGACAGTTTTTTGAGCCACTGTAACAACATTACTCTCAGCCAAAACGCGAATTGTGCGGCCTGTTAAGAGCATTGCAAGCAGAAACATATTTATTGATAGGGTGTAGAAACCTGATAGTGGAAACAGATGCTAAGTATCTAACGGGCATGTTAAATAACCCAGGAAAGATGCCTAATGCCACTATTAACAGATGGGTAGATTATATTAGAACAAACTTCTTTTTCGAGTTAGTACACAAGAAAGGAAAGACCTTTGGACCAGATGGACTTTCGCAAAGGAAGTGGTACCCTGGCGACCCAGTAGAGGATGCTTTTGATGAGGGATCAGATGATGATAGGGGGGACATCACAGTAATCAAAGATGACCCTAACAATGAAGATCCGCTCTCTCTCAAAAGCTTCTATGACAAAATTGATACTCGTGAAGGATATTACTTGTCAGTAGTGAGCAATGAGCCTATTTATGAGACCATTTGAGAAGCTGCCAAACATGACTTAGCGAAAAGGACAGAATGGAGTAAGGACAATAAGTGTCTGGATCCAGTTAAGGTCTTTCTTGAAGCCACAACTAACTTGGAAAGAGAGGGCAACGAGGAAGAGATGTTCACGAATGAAGATGAAGACAACAAACTAGAAGATGATGTAGTCACTTATAAGAATAGGTGCTCAGAGCATGCACTCAGGCTTGATAATTGTCTCAACAAGATAAGGGACTACTTAGCGAATTAGCCAGAAAAAGGTGACCTGACTTCAATGACTAGTGAAGAAGCTAAGTTCATGAGGGCAGTATCACATTTCTGGTTAGATGAATCTGATGGTAAACTCTATAGAAAAACTGGTAGCCATCAGTATCCACAATTAGTGATACCAATAGAACACAGAATGAAATTATTGAAGGCATGTCACGATGACATGGGACACAGGGGAGCTTTCGCTACTGCTTGATTACTGCAACAAAGGTTTTGGTGGCCGGAGGTAGAAGAGGACACTACTTGGTATGTCAAGTCGTGCCACCTTTGCCAAGTACGCCAAAAGATGGCTCTCGAAATGCCACCTGTAGTAACACACATGCCTTCAATATTTCAAGTACTACATGCAGACACAGTACACATGACTCCGCCGTCGAACGGATGTAGCTATATTGTACATGGCAGATGTGCACTCTCAAGTTGGATGGAGGCATGGGCACTCAGACAAGAAAATGCTAAGACTATTGGTCAATGGCTTTTCGAGGATATAATATGCAGGTGGGGAAGTCTAGTCAAAATTGTAACAGACAATGGTTCCCCTTTCAAGAAAGCAGTCGGATGGCTCACGGAAAAATATGGAATTAAAGGAGTCACAATTTCTCCTTACAATTCACAAGCCAATGGCACTATAGAAAGACCACATTGGGACCTTAGGCAAATGTTATTTAAAGCAACTGGTGGCAAAGTAAAGAAATGGTATTGGTCACTACACCATGTAATGTGGGCTGATAGGATCACTATTAGAAAAGGGACAGGATGTTCACCTTACTTTATGGTAATGGGCACCCATCCAACTTTGCCATTAGATGTTATTGAAGCAACATGGTTAGTCAAATATCCTGATAGGATGGTCTCTACTATGGACCTGATAGGACTTAGAGCCCAAGCGCTCGTGAAGCATGTTTCACATGTAGAAGAAATGCGTTCGCGAACAAACAAGGAAAAGATAAGGAGGGCTTTACAGCTCGAAAGTGACTTTAAGCATAAAATTAAAGAATTCAACCTAGTACCTGGCAGCTTGGTACTAGTGAAGAACTCTGCAATAGAAAGCTCTGCCAATAGAAAAATGAAGCCTCGCTATCTAGGACCCATGGTGGTTATTAAGAAACTGAAAGGGGGTGCATTCATATTGGCCGAACTAGATGGGTCAGTATGGCAAAACAAGGTCACAGCATTTAGAGTCATACCTTACCTAGCGAGGAGGCACATCAAGTTTAGCGAAAAAGTCAAAGACTTGCTTGACACCTCTCGTGAAGGTCTGAAACTGTTGGAAGACACACAAGTAGAAGCCATTGAATTGGATAATGAAAGTGATACTTGACCGATTTCGCATCCGCAAAAGGTTGGGAGTCAGAGGTATTAGATTGCAAAATGACTACACAGAGCTAAGTGTAACAAAAACTGTGTCTAAAAGACCATTCATAACAAGAGCTGACTACCAAGTAAATGGAAGACTACAATAGGTTAAGCATGGTTCGCAACATTGTAAATGTTAGTGAGACAATTGTGCTCAGCCATAGCAACTTGATATCGCCGAGTAGCACTCTTGAGAGAGGCAATGGAATGCAACACTTGAGAGGTTGAGTTAGCTAAACCCATCTGAATGACTTCACAAGAGCAAGTCTGCAGAATAGAAGTTTGTAACTCGATGGCTTGAGTTGTGAAACCATTCATAGTGTCAAAAAGAGAGTTAGCTAATGCAGGAATATTAGTTCATGAAAGAAAAACAAGATTAGCAGAGAACATACCTTGGCTAACAAGGGCTTGGGTAGGATGGATCTCATTGGCAGGGCCAGGAGTAGTGAGCTGCATGGCACGAGCATAAGCCCTGCTGTGAATATCTAGGCCAGGGACAAAAGTGTAGGGAATATGCACAGTCTGGGCATGATTGACTACTTGAGCTTCCTACAAAGAAGAGATCAGATAGGGAACAAGCTTTTGCAGAAAGGATAACTCACAGGTACAGCAGGCGCATAATGAACAATTTCCTCATCAACCTGCATAGGGCCCTTTAGGATAGTAAGAAGCCATTCATGAAACAAAACAAAAAGAAGAGACTCACCGGCTGAGTAGTAGGTTGAGGAGTGACACTACAAAGAACGTTACCAGCAGCACAGCAGTGGTTGGTAATTTCCACTTCATCATCCTCTTTGTCCATGGAAGAGTTTACATATTCCAGGGAGATTGGCTTAGTGCATCGATGCTGCCAGTGAACCCATGATTCAGTTCAGTTTTCGAGAAGGCACATTAGCAAAAGACAAAACCCACCTTTTTGGGAGGTGCCTCAGTGGTGGCAGTACCAGACTCAGCAACTGCACTGGCTCCACCAGGGGGAGGGTCTTGGCTAGAGTTGCTGGTAGAGCTGGCAGTATCACTAGCTTTGGCATTGATCTTATCAAGTTGATTAAGGAACTGCTGCAGCTGACCATAAATGGGAGGAAAACCATAAGTGGGATCAACATCTTGTTTGAACTTGTCATAAGTGTGCTTAGCCTTTTTGACAACACGAACAGAATCATTGTTCGTGAAGGCAGTGGCATCAGTTTTGAGGCAGTTCAAGAAAGATTCCTTTAAACAATAGACATCAGTGATAATGAATAAGTAATGTTCGTGGAAACAAACCGTGGGTTCAGCAAGGCTGTCAACAGCTGTTTTGACTGATCCCTTAGTAGTCTGGTTGGACACAAAGTGTTGACAACGATGAAAGACATTTGAAATTGTGTCTGTCAACTCAATGTAAGCATTTTTGGTTTCGCCAGTAAACTCAGAAGACATGTTGGAGCAAGAGAGTGGAGCAGACTGTGTCTCAAAGCCAAGGTTTCGAGAATGAGAGAAAGTGCGACGAAAAAGAAGGCTTTTATATCCAAGCCCACCTCTGCCGATAGGGAATGAAAATGTTCGCAAAGGCATCCACTTGGACTCTGAGCAGATTCCAGCAATAATGCTAAGGTGTGCAGAGGTGCAGTGGGGTGGAAAATCCAGCACTCATAAAAATTGCAGTCAGAAGGACAGTGTTAGAGTGGATGGTACCCACATTGCAGAAGAGCGGTGAAAAGTAGGACCGTTTGTGAATGCAATGGAGCATAGACTGGCTCCAGGCAAATTTCAAACGGATTTTTAAGGGATGAGCAGATATTGATTAAGGCAAAAACTGCCTAATTTGGTATCACTAAGGACTTCTGCCACTATGATGGTCTCATGAGGACACGATCTATTATAGTGGGGGGGAGAGGGCTGGTAACCAGAGTAAATGCAGGTTTCTGCACAATTGTCCTAAGCTGGTTCTGCGGAAAAAGCCACTAAATCACACAACAGATCAGAATTGCACTAGAAGATCAATGTTCGGAGATAACAGCACATCAAAAGAGGTAGATATAATGTGTCAAATATTAACCGAAGTTGATTACTTAACCAAAGTTACTCAGGAGGGTCACCCAGAATAGAAAACAGCAAACTTGGAGAAGAGAAGTGGTCAGAATCTTGACTTAAGGAGGGTTCACACCAAAAACAAGGGAGCAAGACACTAGAATGATCACAATCACACAGAAGTACAAGGAATCCTAGCTAGCAAGTACAACAAGAAGAATGGACATATAACAGGAACTGAAGAAGCTAGCTAGAAAGGAAGGGCCAGTGACTAAAAAGAAGGAAGAAATAGTCTAGGGAGGAGGATGAAAATGCACAAAGGGATGGCTAGCTAGAGTACCTCCACTAGAGAGAAGATCCCCAAGAAATGATAGAAAAATAGTTAATCTAGTTGCTGCGAGTCTTACCTTTAGCATGGGTCTTACCCCCAGACTTGGTAGTGGGGACAGGAGACAAATTGCGAGACAAACCAGCAGCAACTGGGGTATGACAATCAGCCCAAGTTAAGGGGTGTGGAAGGGGAAGAGAATGGCCTTCTTTGCCGATCTGATCATGAAGGGAACAGATGTAGATATTGTGAGCACTGAGCAGATTGCTCACAGCATCACGAGGAGAAAGGCTCCCTGGAGTGGAAACGGCCTGATGAGCAGCAGCGAAGACAGTGGCATGGATAGCCTCATCAGGAACTAACTTGCTATCAACCCAGTAATTGGGGTTGGGAGAAAAGTACTCCTCCGTGACGAGGAGTTCATCTGCAAATTCTGATACCTGTGCTTGATAGCTTGCAAGTGCCAACTTGTAACTGTGCTGGCCAGCTTCCACTAAGTCCCAACCGACAGCCAGGGCACGAAGACGAGATATAAGATCTAGGAAAGTAATCAGATACGATGTGAAAAAGTAAAAATAGATAAGGAATGTAAGGACTTATGGGAGTTGCTAGTAAGAGTGGCCGGGCAAAGTTGTTCAGCCCAGAAGTTCCATAGCTCAGCGGGCTTCTGATGAGTACAATGCACCGATTTCTTGTCCTTGCACTGCACACAGGGTAACATGCCGTCAAGGAGTTGGAAGGATTTAGCATGTGTGGCAGTCTTAGAAGTACGGGGTTGAGGGTCAGAAGTGACACACTTGTCTAGGCACTTGGTAATGCAGTGTAGACATTTAAGTTTGCCAGCAGGACCCTAAAAAGCAGAAGAAGGGTCAGTGACAGCCCTAAAAGAAAGAGGAGAGAAAACTACTAAGTCGGTCAATGAAGAAGGAGCAAAAAAGTGAGGGCAGACTCCCAAGAAAGGGTGTCCCGCCTCCATTCCAAACTCCCTAATCAAGTTATGACCTGTAGTAGAGAATAACCAATAATCAGCGAAAGGCCAGACAAAAGGAGTAAAGGAACTCACGTAAAGAGGAAGCAGAAGGATTGGCTTGAGCACCAGAACCACTAGCCCATACCAAAGCAGGAGCGACTCCTGGGTGACAGAGGGTTGATAGTGGTAGAGCAAGAGGGTGAGTAGGGATTTCGACAGAATCCAGCACCATACATTGTCTAGAACTGGAAACATCCAAACCAAGGTGTTCGCGAGAAGATTTGGTGATAGGTGTAGCAATGGGCGGGGAACTTGCTGGGTGTTTCGAAGACCCAGACTGGGAGCCTAGAGCCCTAGGATGTTGAAGACCATCCTTGATCTTGTTATCATCAGCGAACTCCATGCACAGAGGGTTACTTAGGCCTGAAAGGAAAACACAGGCAACAATGGATTAAAAATGTTACCAAAAAGATAATAAACTATATACTGGAACTAGTCCTGGGCTTGGGACGAGCCTTGGACTTTGCGTTTACCAATGGTATGGTAGGAGAAGACATCCGCAATGAGGACAGATCAGGAAGGTACTTAGCAATTAAGCTATCAGCGCCAATTGCAAGCACAGGATCAGGGAGATCTGAAACTAGGAAGTAGAATGCATAATGAGAAAGGAATGAATAATCATCTACTTACTAGAAGGAGCTTTGGCAGCAGTGCGGGGCAGTTGTTGAGAAGCCACGAGAGAGGAAGTTGATGGAGGGGCTGGGAACGTTGGATTCGATACCTGGGCAGAACCACCACGAGGAGGAGGCCACAGACATTCATTGGTAGCAGAGGTTGTAGGAGCGGATGACTTCTCTACTGGATGGGTCTGCCGATGTTGGATAGGATGCTCATCGATATAAGTGTCCCAGCATTTATGAGGTTGGATCTGCAACAACAGGATCAAATTGTAGGAATTCAGTGTGTATAAGATATTAAACTCACCTGTCTCAGCCACAGAGGACGAGAGAAGATAGAATTTTTACTGGGTTCAGGAATGAATAAATAAGGACAAGGTGGGATACAAATGGTCAAGCAGGGGTACACCAGACTAGGAGACAAAGGAGAGTCAGGGTGCAGTAGTGGTTCATTGCTGGACAGGCTGATTAAATCAATGGGGGAGTTGGGGACTCAAGAAGCCATGGGAGAGAACGGCGGAGGGATGGGAGAGGCCAGCAAAGCCTCGTCATTGTGGTTGACCATCTGCACTGGGATGGGAGGAGGAACTTGGGGAGTGAGGGCCATAGCTGGGGCGATTTGATGTGCTTGAGCATTGGCATCTCGAAATTGTCACAGCAGAGTGGCATGATCATCTTCAAGCAATTGGAGCTGGGCTGCATGAATGGGATGGTGAGGTTGGCTAGAAAGCACGGCACATTGTCATTTGATATCCTGAAGGGCAAGCGCCAGACAGTTGAGCTCCGGAAAATGGAAGGCATACTCAGCAGCTGACAGGTTGGCAAGCAAACCATCAGGAGCCGAGGATGTGGCTGGCAAAAAGAATAAGTCCAACAGAATGCGAAAAACAGGATAGGAACTCACATTGAGCAGGGGTAGGAGGCTGTGCAGGTGCCATTAAGTTAGGAAGGGCAGAGACAAGAAGAAAAGAGACAAGTCCCAAGCACTGAGACTTTAAATAGGCTGTCTGAAAATAAACTTAGAAAGAAGACAGTCAATTGCATGATGGCACACAATCAGACCAAATAAACAACAACAGGAACTGGACTCATCCAGTTCATGAGTACTTAGGCAGAACATATGGAATAACAGAGACTGCCTTGAGTGTTTGACAGATTCTGCCATAAGTTCGAAAATCCATGGTAAGGGAGGGAGGCATCCATAGGTGTCAACAGGGCTAATGGTTGATCAGATCTGATCACAGATCGACAGCACACCTTCGCGATCATTCTAAAAATACAAGCCATGCACCCGATTGCGAGCTGACCTTTGGTCTCAATCAATCACGGAGCTTGAATTAAGCATGGAATGTTCCAGAATGTTCTAGAATGAGTTTGAAGGAAGGATGGACCAGTTCCCAGATAACTTGGAGCCAATTTCAACTATAATCAGGATGACTTTTGCAGATGCGGACATAGGCCTGTAGTCTTTGTGAATGAAGGATAAAAATGCAGTAGTAATGAAAATGACTTAATCCCACAGAAGCCATTCATTAGCAAAAGGACATAAGATTTGGCCTCCTAAGTCCACAACAAGTAGAGACTGAGGGCAGTCATTTATAGTGTGGGGGAGATGTTACGGCCCAAATGGCATTAGCTGTGAAATCGTTAAATTTGATGATATAGTCAATATATTGGGCAACTGTATAGACATTAAGAAACCCTGCTGTAAGACCCTAGTGTAACACACACACTCGCGAAAGCACAGCACACTCGCAAAACGACCATTAATGATCAAGAGTAACAAGAGGCTACGGGATAATGTTGAGACTTAGCGAATGCAGTTGGGATGTATACCCTATGACCCTTTGTGATCCTAGCCTGTAACCTGGGTATTGATCCGGTCGAAGTCTTTCTCAAAAGAGCAATAACAGACTAACTAATCAGAGATCAAAGGCTTAGCCTTCTGATCTGGACAGGCACTTGTGCACATTCGTGGAAGTCCTATCTTTTTAACATCACTACAGCAGAAGTATACCCTTTTGTGAAAGATGGAGAAATTCCGCATGGGCACTGAATGACCCACTTGATTATAGAACCAGATTAGTGGAAACTAACAGGATATGTCAGCACTTGACTACTGACTAGTAGACATTGTTACGGTCAGAAACAAGCTTTCGCGGAATAAGACAACCATCAGCAGTGATAGAGATCTCATGATATCAGAGGAGCAGGAGTAATCACGCCTTCACAAAAGGATGTGTCAGCACTTAAACCCCAAATAAAACCCAGAGATATTCCTATTGGACAACCTTTCAATAAATCTCCTTTTGTTATCAACAATGTGTATGCATCATCCATGTAATTACTCCTTTAGTACTTTCATGAAACCAATATAAACCTTTCTTGAGCATATAGTCTAGCAAGGAATCTCACCTGCTAAGGCTATGCTTAGAGACTGTCCCACACAACATATCTGAGTGAGTTGTAAAAAGTGTATTAAGCATCCTTTGGTCATAGACCATTAAAGAATTGGAAAGCACCTTTCAAGAAAGAACATTACTGTGAGATTCATATAAGTTCAGAGTGTGAAGAAGTCTGGAAAAGACTTATAAGCTGTATATTGCACCTAGTATCCAGGAGTGGTGCTAGTCAGTGTCAGTTGTATTGTGATAGTGCCAAGTGTTGGCAAAGATGACGATTCACGAACACCAGTCTATTACACTTCTGCATTCTAAGGGACTTGTAGTTGTGCAGCATTGCATAACAGGAATCATCAAGTGTCTTTCGTGAACTGGTCATTCCATTACAAACTGGTCTACAGACAACTCCCATCATCTTTCATTATCAATCTTAGTGTTTTCGCAAAACATTGTTCTTTATTGATTAACCTCCCACGAACTTGTATTGAGTTTAGGAGTGTTGGTTGTTATTGTTATTAATGTTACTTATCATTCACTATCTGACTACATTTCCTTTATTACATTAACAATCTCATTTCTGCCTCTTCAGCAACAAAGTCATTTACTAAGTCAGAGTTATAATACAGTGATTATAATAGTAAGACTTTGGTAATTGAGATCTTAATGACTTAAGTTTCAATTTGACTTTGTATAGATAAAGGCTTGTATTGAGTCTCCACCTAACCAAGTAGAAATGATGTTTCTCCTTGGTAGATGTCAACAACTTATATACAATACAAGTCTGTATCTATTATTAACTAGGGCTAAGGGTTTCTAATGAAAAAAGAGAAGCGTATAGCTTCCTTAACACTAATTAAACTATATAGGACGTGATCTGTCAAAGAAGCTTTAGAAGTTCTTCTAAAGAAGTGCTTCTTTGATCATCTGATTGATCACAAGGTAAGTCCAAATATAGCACAGCTATATTTAATAATCACATGTCATCAAAAGATAAACAAAACCAAACAAGTCATAATAGGTCATAATGAGGCAAAGTAAATGAGTCAAAACAAGCTAGAAAATACAAGAACAATAAGATAAAAACATAATTGTGATATTACTTAAGTAAAGCTAATATCAACTTCATATTGTAGATGGAACAAATGCTAGATATAATCAACATACATAACAGTATTGGTGTCAAGTATCCAGTCCCAGACCAAAGTTGTGGACAGGCTGGCCAAGGACTTCAAGGAGTTCTATGACTGGCTTGTCCTTGATGACAAGGTGATGGATAATGAGGCACATGAGAAGGCATGGGTGGAGTTGGATGCCAAGTTGGCCACTAAGAAGAAGGCCATACTAGAGACATTAGATGCTGGGTCTGGGGATGAGAGGGAGGCCAGAGAGGAGGAAGGTGAGGGAGAGGATGAGGATGAGGATGAGAATGGTAGTAAGTAGGTGTCAAGAACTAGGTTACTAAAGGATGGGGGACAGAGCTGATGTCCAGGACTGGATATCTAAGACAGAGGAGCAGAGATGACTGATCCAGTCATTGAACATGGGAGTGGGTCTTGGCCTCAACTTATGTGTTGTGCCACTACTGACACTGACCTGGATTTAGGAAACAGATGGAGATGGGAGGGCAAAGAGAGAGCAGAGGTCAGACAGAGTAGTAACACATGACTTAGTCGATTCAGACTGAGGAATATGGTACAAGTTCAGCTACTTATATACAATATGGTGGATAGAGTTGGATAACAAATAACAAAGACACTACAGAAAAAGGATAAGGGAATAAGAATGGCATCTGACATATCAGAAAGGCTAGAAGATAAGAATGTCTGAAACATCAGAGGAGACTATGAATGACATGACATGTGAAAGTCCAAATACAATACGCAAGAAGATACAGGGTAAGAAAGAAGAGTGGAGTGAGTTGAGTGGAAGCGAACCAAGGCAAGTTGACAGAAGTGGAAGGAGAGTACGATAGAAGTCATAAGTTAGAAATATGAAGATAAGATGGAGTACATGCCAGCCAGGCTGTGCGAGTGGGTCGAGTCATGACAGTAGGTCATTTCCTCCTATCCTTCCAATTAGCTCATGTGTTTGTCATCATTTCTGTCTGTTTATTGCCTAATGTATATCTCGTACTTTTTGGACTTCATTGAAATTTGAATGGTATTTTCTTGGGACAAGGTGTGAGTAAGGAGAAATCTGAAGTAAGAAAAAGGATGAGAAGGAGATGAGACTATTGGGTATAAGTGAAAACAAAACAGTAAGTAAGAAAGTACGAAAAATTGTCTAAGTCCAAAAGAAAATGAGTGAGCTGGTATCATAAAACAGGTAATGAAAATACATAGCCAATGAAGAGGCAGAAATGAGATTGTTAAGGTAATAAAGGGAATGTAGTCAGATAGTGAATGATAAGTAACATTAATAACAATAACAACCAACACTCCTAAACTCAATCCAAGTTTGTGGGAGGTTAATCAATAAAGAAAGATGTTTCGCAAAAGTACAAAGATTGATAATGATAGATAATGGGAGTTGTCTGTAGACCAGTTTGTAATGGAATGACCAGTTCATGAAAGATACTTGATGATCCCTGTTATGCAATGCTGCACAGCTACAAGTCCCTTAGAATGCAGAAGTGTAATAGACTGGTATTTGTGAATTGTCACTTTCACTAACACTTGGCACTATCACAATACAACTGATACTGACTAGCACCACTCCTGGATACTAGATGCAATATACAGCTTATAAGTCTTTTCCAGACTTCTTCACACTCTGAACTTATATGAATCTCGCAATAATGTTCTTTCTCGAAAGGTGTTTTCCAATTCTTTAATTGTCTATGACCAAAGGGTGCTCAATACACTTTTTACTACTCACTCAGATATGTTGTGTGGGACAGTCTCTAAGCATAGCCTTAGCAGGTGAGATTCCTTGCTAGACTATACACTTGAGAAAGGTTTATATTGGTTTTGCAAAAGTACTAAAGGAGTAATTATATGGATGATGCATACACATACTTGATACTAAAAGGAGATTTATTGAAAGGTTGTCCAATAGGAATATCTCTGGGTTTTATTTGGGGTTTAAGTGCTGACACATCCTTTTGTGAAGGCATGCTTACTCCTGCTCCTCTGATATCATGAGATCTCTACAGTATCACTGCTGATGGTTGTCTTATTCCGCAAAAGCCCATTCCTGACTGTAACAATGTCTACTAGTCAGTAGTCAAGTGCTGACACATCCTGTTAGTTTCCACTAATCTGGTTCTATAATCAAGTGGGTCATTCAGTGCCCATGCAGAATTTCTCTGTCTTTTGCAAAAGGGTATACTTCTGCTGTAGCAATGTTAAAAAGATAGGACTTCCATGAATGTGTACAAGTGCCTGTCCGGATCAGAAGGCTAAGCCTTTGATCTCCAATTAGTTAGTCCATCATTGTTCCTTTGAGAAAGACTTCGACTGGATCAATACCCAGGTTATAGGCTAAGATCACAAAGGGTCATAGGGTACACATCCCAACCACATTTGCTAAGTCTTGATATCATCCTGTAGCCTCTTGTTACTCTTAATCATTAATAGTCATTTCACGAATGTGCTGTGCTTTTGTGAGTGTGTGTGTTACACTAGGGTCTTACAGTAGGGTTCCTTAATGTCTATACAGTTGCCCAATATATTGACTATATCATCAAATTTAATGATTTCATAGCTAATGCCATTTGGGCTGTAACATCTCCCCCTCACTATAAATGACTGCCCTCAGTCTCTACTTGTTGGGGACTTAGGAGGTCAAATCTTATGTCCTTTTGCTAACGAACGGCTTCTGTGTGATTAAGTTATCTTCATTTTCATTACTATGGCATTTTTATCCTTCATTCACAAAGACTGCAGGCCTATGTCTGCATCTGCAGAAGCCATCCTGATTATAGTTGAAATCGGCTCCAAGTTATCTGGGAACTGGTCCATCCTTCCTTCAAACTCATTCTAGAATGTTCTGGAACATCCCATGCTTAATTTAAGCTCTGTGATTGATTGAGACCAAAGGTCAGCTCGCAATTGGGCATGTGGCTTTTATTTTTAGAATGATCGCAAAGGTCTGCTGTCAATCTGTGATCAGATCTGATCAATCATTAGACCTGTTGACACCTATGGATGCCTTCCTCCCCTACTATGGATTTTCGAACTCATGGCAGAATCTGCCAAATGCTCAAGGCGGTCTCTGTTACTTTGTATGGTCTGCCTAAGTGCTTGTAAACTGGATAAATCCAGTTCCTGTTGTTGTTTATTTGGTCTGATTGTGTGTCATCATGCAATTGACTGACTTCTTTCTAAGTTTATTTCCAAACAGCCTATTTAAAGTCTCAGTGTTTGGGACTTGGCTCTTTTCTTCTTGTCTCTGCCCTTCCTGACTTAATGGTGCCTGCACAGCCTCCTACCCCTGCTCAACATGAGTTCCTATCCTGTTTTTCACATTTCACTGGACTTATTCCTTTTGCCAGCCACATCCTTAGCTCCTGACAGTTTGCTTGCCAACCTGTCAGCTGCTGAGTATGCCTTCCATTTCCTGGAGCTCAACCATCTGGTGCTTGCCCTTCAGGACATCGAATGACAACATGCTACACTTTCCAGCCAAGCCCACCATCCCATTTGTGTGGCACAACTTCAATTGCTCGAAGACGACTGTGCCACTCTGTTACAACAATTTCGGGATGCCAATGCTCAAGTGCATCAAATCACCCCAGCTATGGCCCTTACTCCCCAAGTTCCTCCTCCTGTTCCAGTGCAGACAGTCAACCGCAATGATGAGGCTTTGCTGGCCTCTCCAATTCCTCCGCTGTTCTCCCCTGCTCCTTCTCAAGCTCCTGAGTCCCTAATCGACTTAGTCAGTCCATCCAACAATGAACCACTTTCGCAGCCTGACCATCCTTCATCTCCTAGTCTGGTGCACCCTCAATTGACCATTTGTATCCCACCCCGTCCTTATTTATTTATTCCCAAACCCAGAAAAAACTCTATTTTTCACTGCCCTCCTTGGCTGCAACAGGTGAGTTTAGCTACTTAGGCCTGCTAGAGTCCTGCATTTTGATCATGCTTTCACAGATCCAGCTTCGTAAGTGTTGGGATGCTTATATCAATGAGGAACCCATCCAAGGTCAGCGTACTCATCCTCTAGAGAAGCTGTCTGCCCCTGCAGCTATTACCACTGATGAGTGTCCATGGCCTCCTCCTTGTGGTGGTTCTGCCAGAGTATTGAACCTGCCATCTCCAGCCCCTCCGCAGGCTTCCTCTCCTCTCATAGCTGCATGGAAACCAACTCGCCCTATTGCCAATATTTCCTCTAGTAAGTATATGACTATTTCCTTTCTGAATTATTCATTTTATTTCTTAATATCAGGTCTCCCTTCTCCTGCACCTGCAATTGGCACTAACAATTTAATAGCCAAGTATCTCCCTGATCTGTCTTTGTTGTGTACATCTTCTCCAACAATTCCATTAGTAAACACAAGATCCAAGGCTTTTCCCAAGCCCAGGACTAGTTCTGGTATGTATTTTATTATTCTTTGGTGACTTTCTAATTTGTTGCTGTCTGTGTCTTCCCTCCAGGACTAAGTAACCCTCCACATATGGAGTTCACAGATGACAATGAGATCGAGGATGGTCTCCAGCATCCTAGAGCTTTGGGCCCTCAACCTGGCCCCTCGAAATGGTTGGCTGGTTCCCCATCTATTGGTACTCCTGCTACCAAGTCTTCATGAGAGAACATTGAGTCCAATGTATCGAGCTCTCATCAGCAGTTGGTGATGGACTCCATTGAGCTCCCTACTTGCCCTCTTGCTCTACCACCATCAACCCCCTGTTGCCCAGGAATTGCTCCTGTTTCAGTACAGGCTAGTGGTTCTGGTGCTCAAGCAGATCCTTCTGCTTCCTCTTTATGTAAGTTCCTTTACTTATTTTATCTGGCCTTTCGCTGATTATTCATTATTCTCTACTACAGGTTGTAACTTGATTAGGGAGTTTGGAATGGAGGCAGGACACCCTTTCTTGGAGTCTGCCCTCAATTTTTTGCCCCTTCTTCATTATCCAACTTGGTATGGTTTTGTTCTTGAATACTCATTTTATGCTTCCCTAATTATTTTTATTTTTATTCTAGGGTCCTGCAGGCGAGCTTAAATGCTTGCATTGCATTACCAAGTGCTCGGACAAATGCATTGCTTCTGACCCCCAGCCCCATACCTCTAAAACTGCCATGCATGCCAAGTCCTTCCAACTCCTCAATGGCATATTACCTTGCATGCAGTGCAAGGACAAGAAGTCAGCCCACTGCACTCACCAAAAGCCTGCAGAACTATGGAATTTTTGGGCTAAGCAACTTCACCCAGCAACTCTTACTAGCAATTCTTGTAAGTTCTTTGTTCTTTATCTATCTTTCCTTATTGTGTTGTATCTGATTACTTTTCCAGATATTATTTCTCGTCTTTGTGTCCTGGCTGTGGGTTGGGACTTGGTTGAGGCTGGTCGCCATAGCTACAAGTTGGCACTCACAAGTTATCAAGCTCAGGTTTCTGAGTTCACGGATGAGCTTCTCACCACCAAGGAATACTTTTCTCCCAACCCAAATTACTGGGTTGATAGCAAGTTAGTTCCTGATGAGGCTACCCATGCTGCTGTCTTTGCTGCTGCTTGCCAGGCTGTTTCTGCTCCTGAGGGCCTTTCTCCTCATGATACTGCAAGCAATCTGCTCAGTGCTCACAACACCTTCATTTGTTTCCTTCACGATCAAATTGGCAAAGAAGGCTGTTCTCTTCCACTTCTGCACCCCCTAACTTGGGCTGACCATCACACTCTGATTGTTGCTGGCCCATCTCATAATTCGTCTCCTATCCTCACTACCAAGTCTGGGGGTAAGACTAGGGCTAAAGGCAAGTGTTGCAAAGAATAGGTGACTGTCTTCCTGTTTCTAGACTTGATAAGTTGCTTGCTATTGCTTTCTTGAACTCTGTATTTGCTTTTCTTATTGTTTTACTCTTTTATCTAGTCAACATTGCTCCTCATGTTATATATCCAATCTCTTGTTATGTTGCTAGGTAGTCTCTTTGCATTCTAATCCACTTGTGCATTTTTGGCTGGTTTCCCTGTGTAACTTCTAAACTAAGAAATCTAGTGAAGCCTTATTTGAGAGATTTCTCTTCCTTGGTCTGGACTTATCATAATGACATCACCTCTGATCTGTTAGTGCGATTCTGATCTGTTGTGTGACTTAGTGACTTAGCCATAAATCAAAGAATTCGTGATATAGTACTATGGGTTATTTCTAGCTCTCTGCCCTCTCCCCCTTACTATAATAGATTGTGTCCTCATGAAACTATTGTAGTGAAAGAACCCCTTGGGGATACTAAATCTGGCAAACCTTGCCTTAATCAATATCTGTGCAACCCTTAAAATTTTATTTGAAATTCATCTAGAGTTGGCATATGCTCCATTGTATTCATGAACGGTCCTAAATTTCACTGCTTTCAGCAATGTGGGTACCATCCACTCTGACTGTGCCCTTCCTAGCCACAATTTTTATGAGTGCTGGATTTTCCACCCAACTGCACTCATTAGCATTATTGCTAAAATCTGCTTGGAGTCCAAGTGGATGCCTTCATGAACATTTTTATTCCCTATTGGCAGAGGTGGGCTTGGATATAAAAGTCTTCTTTTTCATTGCACTTTCTCTCATTCTCAATACCTCAGCTTTGAGACACAGTCTGCTCAACTCTCTTGCTCCAACATGTCTTCTGAGTTTACTGGCAAAACCAAAAACACTTACATTGAGTTGACAGATGCAATTTCGAATGTCTTTCATCGTTGTCAATGCTTTGTGTCCAACCAGACTACTAAGGGATCAGTCAAAACAGCCATTGACAGCCTTGCCGAACCCATAGTTTGTTTCCACAAACCTTACTTATTCATTATCACTGATGTCTATTATTTAAAGGAATCTTTCTTGAACTGTCTCAAAATCAATGCTTCTGCCTTTGTGAATGATGATTCTGCTTGTGTTGTCAAAAAGGCTAAGTGCACTTATGACAAGTTCAAACAAGATGTCAATCCCACTTATGGCTTTCCTCCCATTTATGGTCAGCTGAGGCAGTTCCTTAATCAACTTGATAAGGTCAATGCCAAAGCTAGCGATACTGCAAGCTCTACTAGCAACTCTAGTCAAGACCCTCCCCCTGGTGGAGCCAGTGCAGTTGCTGAGTCTGGTGCTGCTGCCACTGAGGTGCCTCCCAAGAAGGTGGGTCTTGTCTTTTGCTAATGTGCTTTCTTGAAAACTGAACTGAATCATAGGTTCACTGGCAGCATCGACATACCAAGCCAATCTCCCTGGAATATGTGCACTCTTCCATAGATGAAGAGGACGATGAAGTGGAAATTACCAACCACTGCAGTGCTGCTGGTAACATTCTTTGTAGTATCACCCCCCAACCCACTACTCAGCTGGTGAGCCTCTTCTTCTTATTTCATTTTGCGAATGGCTTCTTACTACTCTCAAGGGCCCTATGCAGGTTGATGAGGAAATTGTCCATTATGTACCTTCAGTACCCATGAGTTATCCCTTTCATAAAAGCTTGTTCTGTATCTGATCTCTCCTTTGTAGGAAGCTCAAGTAGTCAATTGTGCCCAGACTGTGCATATTCCCTATACCTTTGTCCCTGGCCTAGATATTCACAGCAAGGCTTATGCTTGTGTCATGCAGCTCACTACTCCTGGCCCTGTCAATGAGATCTGTCCTACCCAAGCCCTTGTTGGCCAGGGTACATCCTCTGCTAATCTTGTTTTTCTTTTTGTGAGCTAATACTCTTGCATTAGCTAACTCTCTTTTCAACACTATGAGTGGTTTCGCAACTCAGGCCATCAAGTTACAAACTTCTATTCTGCAGACTTGCTCTTGCGAAGTCATTCAGATGGGTTTAGCTAACTCAACCTCTCAAGTGTTGCATTCCATTGCTTCTCTCGAGAGTGCTACTTGGCAGTATCAAGTTGCTATGGCTGAGCACGATCATCTCACTAATATTTACAATGTTGCAAACTGTGCTTAACCTATTGTAGTCTTTCATTTCCTTGGTTGTCGGCTATTGTTATGAATGGTCCTTTAGACACAGTTTTCATTACACTTAGCTCTGTGTAGTTGTTTTGAAATCTAATACCTCTGACTCCCAACCTTTTGCAAATGCAAAGTTGATCAAGTATCACTTTCATTATCCAATTTGATGGCTTCTACTTCTGTGTCTTCTAATAGTTTCAGAACTTTGTGAGAGGTGTCAAGCAAGTCTTTGACTTTTTCGCTAAACTTGATGTGCCTCCTTGTGAGGTAAGGTATGACTCTAAATGCCATGACCTTATTTTGCCATACTGACCCATCCAGTTCAGCTAATATGAATGCACCCCCTTTTAGTTTCTTAATAACCACCATGGGTCCTAGATAGGAAGGCTTCATTTTTCTATAGGCAGAGCTTTCTATTGCAGAGTTCTTCACTAGTACCAAACTACCAGGTACTAGGTTGAATTCTTTAATTTTATGCTTAAATTCACTTTTGAGCTGTAAAGCCCTCCTTATCTTTTCCTTGTTCGTTTGTGAACACATTTCTTCTACATGTGAAACATGCTTCGCAAGTGCTTGGGCTCTAAGTCCTATTAGGTCTGTAGTAGAGACCTCCTATCAGGATATTTGACTAACCATGTTGCTTCAATAACATCTAATGGCAAAGTTGGATGGGCACCTGTTACCATAAAGTAAGGTGAACATCTGGTCCCTTTTCTAATAGTGATCCTATCAGCCCACATTACATGGTGTAGTGACCAATACCATTTCTTTACTTTGCCACCAGTTGCTTTAAATAACATTTGCCTAAGGTCCCAATGTGGTCTTTCTATAGTGCCATTGGCTTGTGAATTGTAAGGAGAAATTGTGACTCCTTTAATTCCATATTTTTCCGTGAGCCATCCGACTGCTTTCTTGAAAGGGGAACCATTGTCTGTTACAATTTTGACTAGACTTCCCCACCTGCATATTATATCCTCGAAAAGCCATTGACCAATAGTCTTAGCATTTTCTTGTCTGAGTGCCCATGCCTCCATCCAACTTGAGAGTGCACATCTGCCATGTACAATATAGCTACATCCGTTCGACGGCGGAGTCATGTGTACTGTGTCTGCATGTAGTACTTGAAATATTGAAGGCATGTGTGTTACTACAGGTGGCATTTCGAGAGCCATCTTTTGGCGTACTTGGCAAAGGTGGCACGACTTGACATACCAAGTAGTGTCCTCTTCTACCTCCGGCCACCAAAACCTTTGTTGCAGTAATCAAGCAGTAGCGAAAGCTCCCCTGTGTCCCATGTCATCGTGACATGCCTTCAATAATTTCATTCTGTGTTCTATTGGTATCACTAATTGTGGATACTGATGGCTACCAGTTTTTCTATAGAGTTTACCATCAGATTCATCTAACCAGAAATGTGATACTGCCCTCATGAACTTAGCTTCTTCACTAGTCGTTGAAGTCAGGTCACCTTTTTCTGGCTAATTCGCTAAGTAGTCCCTTATCTTGTTGAGACAATTATCAAGCCTGAGTGCATGCTCTGAGCACCTATTCTCATAAGTGACTACATCATCTTCTAGTTTGTTGTCTTCATCTTCATTTGTGAATGTCTCTTCCTCATTGCCCTTTCTTTCCAAGTTAGTTGTGACTTCGAGAAAGACCTTAACTGGATCCAGACACTTATTGTCCCTACTCCATTCTGTCCTTTTCGCTAAGTTGTGTTTGGCAGCTTCTCAAATGGTCTCATAAATAGGTTCATTACTCATTACTGACAAGTAGTAACCTTCATGAGTATTGATCTTGTCATAGAAGCTTTTGAGAGAGAGTGGATGTTATGTATATTGATTATATCTAGTATTTGTTCCATCTACAATACAAAGTCAATATTAGCTTTACTTAAGTAATATCGCAATTATGTTTTCATCTTATTTGTCTTTGTATTTTCTAGTTTGTTTTGACTTGTTTATCTTGACTCATTATAACTCGTTATTATTTGTTTGGTTCTGTTTACATTTGATGACATGTGATTGTTAAATATAGCTGTGCTATATTTGGACTTACCTTGTGATTGATCAGATAATCAAAGAAGCACTTCTTTAGAAGAACTTCTAAAGCTTCTTTGACAGATCGCATCTTATATAGTTTAATTAGCATTAAGGAAGTTGTACGCTTCTCTTCTTTCATTAGAAGCCCTTAGCCCTAGTTAATAATAGATACAGACTTGTATTGTATATAAGTCGTCGACATCTACCAAGGAGAAACATCGTTTCTACTTGGTTAGATGGAGACTCAATATGAGCCTTTATCTATACAAAGTTGAATTGAACTTAAGCTCTAAGATCTCAATTACTGAAGTCTTTACTATTATAATCGCCGTATTATAACTCTGACTTAGTAAACGACTTTGTCGCTTACCGAGAAGGAGTCCCTTTTGATAAGATCAACCCAATACTTATCACGCTAGCTTAGGACCAGGCCAGTGTCACCATAACATTAAGTAGAAACGATCCTTCTCTGTTAGCACAGAGCCATTACTTTGCCCAGTAACCCAACAACGTTGCAAACACTGTCAATTTGGGTTATCGCGGTTATAGCACAAGCTGTCCCAAAACTATTGTGCATAACAATGAAGAGAGGGTCAACATACATTGCCAACTAGTGGAATAGTTGAGGATCACTCTTATTGATCTGAGCGATTACCCATGCTCTTAAAACATTTGGAGGCTTGTGAGAGCTAAGGTCATTGTACCTGAATCTCAAATAAGATACCAGACCCGAGGGTAGATACTCGGAAGAGAGAAAATTGCCAGAAGATTTGGCATATCTCTGAAGAATACCAGACCCAAGGGTAAATACTCGGAAGACAGTTTATCTGTTGAAAGTCTTAAGAGACTATAAATACACAGTCCTAGTGACTATAAAGGTGAGTCCATAGCGACTATAAACTAATTTTCCAATCATGGCAGAATCAAACTGCAAGTGTGATAATTGTCTTAAGGACAATTTACCATTTAAAACCATACCAGGTGTCTCTATAGGCACCTATAAACATAGTCCACAACAGACCCAGCAGAATTTGCAAGACAGGTTGAAATCTTCACAAGAAGGGAATTTCCAGAGGAATCCTACAGTACCTATTATAGTGAAAGCCGAAGAACAAGATTCTACAAAAGTAAAGGATCAGGAAGATTCTATTACATCAAAGAACACGAAGGAAAAGTTGCCTACATCCCAATCAAGAAAGAACAAGAAGGAGTCCTTGAAGCCGAATATGCTGCGCTTGGTCACAAGCAACTTCACAGAACTGTCAAACAACAAATCGAAAGAGGAGCTGGTATTGAAGAACTTCGAGATATTACCCCAGAACAGTATGCCGAAGAAGCAAGAGGACGGCAAACTCCATTTCCAGAAACCCCTGCAGAATTTAGCAGGACCATTGAACTAGAACCAGTTCTTGACACTACCCCAAGAATCGGAGAAACCTCTCAAGAAAATAATTCAGAGCCCAGAGTTGACACTCCAAGCCCAGAAGAATCTGAATCTGACGAAGACGACGAAGAAGAAGAAGATGAAGAAGGAACAGATAGTGGAAATAGAAGCCAACAAGAATCTGAAGGAAATTGAACAGAAGAGGAAGCAGAAGCACTCGCATGGGCAATCGATAATCTCAAACTCAAATCCCCAGAGAAGCCCAGAGTCGATAGACCCCCTTCTTACTCCTCAAGCCCAGCCTTTGGACATAGCCCAAGGTTCCTCAGTCCCATTACGAACCCTATCCCCTTTAGCTTTACCAATTCCCCCACTGGTATTGCCAGTACCAGTACCTTACCAACAACCAATCCCAATGTTACTACTGCCAGTACCACCATCACCATACCCACTAACACCCAAACAAAAGGGAAAGCAAAAGCAGTTGTCACCAACACAGGAGGTTCTTCAAATCAGAGAAGCCCCACACCGCCACCACCAAATCCACAAGGAGGACCACCAAGTCCCGGAGGTAATCCGCCTGGAGGACCTGGAGGACCAGGAGGAGGACCACCAAATCCTAATACAAACCCCCCGCCAAATCCAATGGCACAACCTCAAGCAGGATTCCAACTTAAATACCCAAAGCCCAACAGGTTTGATAGCAACCCAAGCTATTACAGACCATGGATGGCCGAAGTCAAACTCTACTTTGACTCATATGGTATCACAGATGACCAATCAAGAATCAACTACACCCTTGGATTACTCAATGGAGCTGCCAAGTTATGGCAACAGGATTACAGACTTAGTCAAGCAACTGCAGCTACCCAAGCAGGATACACCCCACACACCTTCGATGAGTTCAAGGATGTGCTCGAACAGTCATTCGCTCCAACACAACAGAGCTTTGAGGCTGAAAGAGAGCTCCACTATTATAGACAATGAAACAAATACATCGAAGAATACATCGCCAACTTTTCCATCCTCACCTCACGTGCAGGACTTACTGACAGCACTTCTCTCCGATCCTACTTCGCCGAAGGACTTGACAACGATGTCAGATTCAAAGCAATTTGAGCTGACCCCCAAACCCTCGCAGAGTGGAAAACTGCTGCAAGACAAGCATACAAAGGTGTCCAAGAGCAAAGGAGATACCACATTGGAAATTCTAATCCAGGATCTTCAAACAGATCAAGAAAGACCAAAAAGAATAGTAGATCACATGGACCTCAACCATGATATAATGACATCCATAGTCAACCCCTATCTAGACCCAGACAATCCGAGTGGGACATGGATATCGACAGAATATCAAGAGGCATATACCGATTATCAATCAAAGATGATCGGGAAGCAGATGACAGAGGTATATTCGAACTTGGCACAGAGGATGATGATAATCCTGAAGAAGAGGAGAGTGAAGGAGAAGACATCAACCAAACGTACAATGAAGGACCAAGCAACACAGACAGAGATGTCTATGGTTCACTATACTCCCACATCATCAATAATGTTCTCACCAACGAGCAGAGAATCGCACTCAAGAGAGGAGAATGCTTCTTCTGCCACAAGAAAGGACATTTCGCTAAATCTTGTCTGGCAAGGAAGGTTTGGTTTAAGTCAAGAGGAAAGACAAACATGGGATCGAAGCAGATGCAGAAGTCCCAGTCCAAACCGAAACAAGGGAATCATAGACCTTTCAAGCCTAAAAGGAAAGATCCAGATGCCATGGTTTACGAAATAGAACAAGCTAGCGATGAAGACAATCCGTTTCAAGAATACTCAAATGAAAATTTTTGAGTACTCAGGAAGATCAGATAGATGTCATCGATCTTCAATCAAATAAAGGATTAACAGTACATGTACCAATATTACTCCATACAACCAGAGCAAAACACAACCTACAAGCACTACTCGATTCAGGAGCTAGTGGAGAATTTATCGACCCACAACTAGTTGATACCTACAACTTGCCAAAATTCAAAATGAAAAAGGCAATCAAAATCTGTAATGCTGATGGAACACAAAATCTATCAGGAAGTTGTACTCACTATACAAAATTAAAAATAGAAGTGAACAACAAGATTATGACAATCTCTCCAAGAATAGTCAAACTTGGATCAAACCAACTATTCTTAGGAATCATATGGTTAAAAAGATTCAACCCCGACATTGATTGGTAGAAACTGTCATTACGTTGGCGAGATGAAAACTCTCACACAATCAAATTAACCAAAGCGAAAACTGATTCCATCAATCAGTTGTATTATGAAATCAATGTGAAATCCAACACATCACAACAACTTCACAATTCGGCTACTAAACCAAAACAGGAATCAAACCCTGTGAAAGCCGTACCAAAGAAATTTCATCAGTTTCTCAAAGTTTTTAACAAAGACGAATCTGAGAAATTACCACCTAGACGTCCTTGGGATCATAAAATCGAGACTATACCTGAATTTGAACCCAAACGAATGCCAGTTTATCACCTGACACCCCAGGAAAGAACTGAACTTGACAAGTTTATTTCCAAAAACTTATGAAAGGGATATATTTGGAAATCAAAATCACCTATGGCCTCTTCTTTCTTCTTTGTAGGAAAGAAAGGAGGAGACTTACGCCCATGTCAAGACTATTGATTCCTTAATAAGAATACGATAAAGAATGCTCACCCAATACCAAGCATATCACCAATCATGGATAAACTCAAAGGATCTAATTGGTTTACCAAATTAGATGTCTGACTAGGATACAATAATGTCCGAATCCATGAAGGACATGAATGGAAAGCGGCATTCCGCACCCCAAATGGGTTATACGAACCCACAGTCATGTTCTTTGGAATGACAAATTCCCCTGCTACCTTCCAATCTATGATGGATCACATATTCAAAGACCTTACTGAGAAAGGCGGAGTTATTATCTACATGGATGACATCCTAATCCATGCAAAAACAAAAGAACAACTCAAAAGACTTACTAAACAAGTCTTGAAGATTCTACAACAGAACGAGTTGTATTTAAAGACTGAGAAATGCGAATTCAAGAAGCAATGTCTAGAGTATCTCGGAGTTATCATAACCCCTGACTCTATTGAGATGGACCCAATCAAACTAAAAGGAATACAGGATTGGCCTGTACCCAAGTCTGTCCGGAATATCAGACAGTTTATTGGTTTCTGCAACTTCTATCGCAAATTCATTCATAACTTCTCAGCTATCGCACAACCACTTAATGCATTACTTCGCAAAACAACGAAATTTGAATGGAACCCAGAAGCACAGAAAAGCTTTGAAAAGCTCAAGGAACAATTCCTTAAGCAACCTATACTCCAAATAGTTGACGAATCAAAGCCATTTGAAATTGAATGTGATGCTTCTGCATTTGCCACCGGTGCAGTATTACTCCAAAGAGATTCAAATGGAGATAAGCACCCTGTGGCTTATTATTCACAAACCCTTAACCCTGCGGAACAAAACTATCATGTGTCCGACCAAGAATTCCTTGCTATTATTAGAGCACTAAAGGAATGGCGACACTACCTTGAAGGATCAGCACATCCTATCATCATATGGTCTGATCACGAGAATCTCACCAGATGGCGAGAACCACAACAATTAGATCAAAGACAAGCCAGATAGATGCTATACATGACACGCTTCCATTACTCCATAAAGCACTTGGCTGGAAACAAAAATACTCTTGCTGACACATTGAGTAGAAGACCAGACCTAGTTCTAGAAGGGAAAGATAACGAAGATCTCGTTGCAATACCATCAGAAAAGTTCATTAACTTCCTTTCTAAAGAAATTAAAGAAGAAATTAAAAATAAACAAGAGAAGATTACCCCATCTGAAAGATTTACAGAAGATGATGGCATTTATAAATATCAGGAAAGACATGTGATACCTGAAGATGCCGAACTAAAAAGAAGACTTCTACAACGTGTACATGATCACAAGACATCAGGACACCCAGGAACAGCCGAAACGTTCCGTAAACTATCTAAATTAGTTTACTGGCCTGGAATGAACACATATGTTCAGAACTATGTGAAAGGATACCCTATTTGTCAACAGTACAAAATCAACCGTCACCCGGTTAAGCCACCGATGCAGCCGATTAAAGGCCCTTCTTCTACAAGGCCCTTTTCCCAAATATCAATGGATCTTATTACAGATCTACCACCTGACGACAGATATGATTGTATATTGTCCATAGTGGACCATGGACTTACAAAAGGGATAATTCTAACTCCAACAAAGAAGACAGTAAATGCTGATGGCATTGCTGAAATTCTTATTGACAAAGTATTTTCGAAATACGGAACACCCAACAAAATAATCTCAGATCGAGATCCACGATTTGCTGCTAAATTGATGCAAAAATTATACAAAAAACTCAATATTACACCAGCCCTGTCTACAGCATATCATCCACAGACAGATGGTACTACTGAAAGATACAACCAAGAAATTGAGTTTTACTTAGCAGTTTATACATCACAAAACCCGACCATATGGAAACAAGCACTTCCAATGATTGAATTCATACACAATACAAAACCCCATTCTGGAAGAAAACACTCACCATACAAATTAATATTGGGATATAACCCACAAGCGTTCATCTCAGATAAAGAGACAGACACACCTTCTATCAATGAGAAGTCCTTATTCTTAGAACAAGTTCGAGAAGCAGCCTTAGAGGCACATGAATGAACACACCTCATAATGGCTCAATGAAAGAACCAACCATGGACGCCATTCAAAGTAGGAGACCGAGTTTGGTTAGATAACCAAAATCTCCCTTTGCCCTATGCTTCCAAGAAGCTCAACCAAAGAAGAGAAGGCCCATTTACTATTATTAGAAAGACCTCTCCAGTCAACTACAAACTCAGACTACCACCAAAGTGGAAAATTCACAACAAATTCCATGCTTCACTTCTCATGCTAGTAACTGAGAATGACATTTATGGGAAACACAATCCTAAACCACCACCTGTTCTTGTCTCAGGAGAAGAACAATACGAAGTCGAAGCAGTCCTAAATCATAGAACTCGCAGACTACGCTCAGGAACAAAAATAGAATACCTAATTCGATGGAAAGGATACGGGCCTACTGAAGACTCATGGGAACCAGAGAAAAATCTTGAAAATTCAAAAGAAATAATTCAAGAGTATAAAACCCAGCACAATCTCTCCTAACATTCCCCAGCTTCAATGACTACTCCAGAAGTCACTGAACAACCAGCAGTACCAGTCTTTGGAACTATTATTTGCGAATCGCCCTCACCTCTTACCCCTCCTACTACACCAACCAACACCATCGACGATGTGAACAAGGTCAAAGAAAGTCCTGGTCTTGCCTCATTGCAAGAACAAGGCACCAAATCCCCTGCCAGAGATAGTACAGGCGGAGACACTAGTGGTGAAAACCCTTTACCCTATAAAGAGAATGCCACCCTACAACGCGCATTTCTTCAAGAACAGACAGCCATTGACTTTCTGTCTGCCTACGGCAGCAATCCTAGACTCACTTCATATGTCTACAACATCGGGAATCATCTTGATGCTCTCACTTCTGCAAGAAGTGAATACAAGCATCTCCAGGAAGAAATGGACTTCCATCTTAGTAACCTGGCACACCATATCCCTAGGGGTCCCTATACTCAGAACATTGTCCGACACATCCAACGCACTGACCCAGAAGGAGATTACTTCACTACGCTCAAGCATCAACAAGCTCCAGAGCGACATGCACAGAATTCTGAGCGAGCCTCAGCTGATGACGAGGGAAAAACTTCCCCACCTAGCATCAAACCTCAACAATGTCGTGATGTGGTTACACACAATGCCATATTACCAAGTACACCCCCTCCAATGCCTACTAACGAGCCTCCTTGAAATACCAATCGAGACGTGACTCGCCCTAGACATACTAGTCGAACCTGCAACATATGTCATAGAATGGGTCATATCAAGATGCTTTGCCTGGGATATCATTGCATCTGGTGCAACACTTTTGCCCCCGGCCATTTCACCAAGTATTGTTCCCGAAATCCTTATAAAGGAATTGCTCGACGGGATCTACCCCCAGTCGCCCTGGCAGCACTTTCCATTACCGAGGGAGTCGATGCCGCCAAGGCTCTTGCTCTGCAGTCCATCACTGAGTCTACCAGAGTACAGCCCCGCCAGTCTGGTGTACCAACCAACAATCACGGCGCCCCCATCACCAATGTTGACAGACTTCGATCCAAATGACATAATCCAACATCCACAGCCGTTAACACCACCACTCTTGGCCCCACCTACAACCCTCCTTTTACGCCGTGACGAGGCCGTAAACCCGCACCACGAGGAAGACAGTATGGTCGTCTCCAGACCTCAGTCCATTCCTCCCATCCAAACCATTGAGGACACAGTCCAAGTGGACATCCCCATCATGGTCGAACTTCTCGCATCTATGAAGGAGACCGCCCCCTTACACCCCCATATGAAGATGGCAATTACGAATCTCATTATGATGATGAAGCCAACTTCAACATAGATGGTGAAGGTAATCTACCTTAGTGACTTAGATAGTTACTAAGATGTGGACATCTTAGCTAGGAAAGGGATAATGTTATGTATATTGATTATATCTAGCATTTGTTCCATCTACAATACGAAGTTGATATTAGCTTTACTTAAGTAATATCACAATTATGTTTTCATCTTATTTGTCTTTGTATTTTCTAGTTTGTTTTGACTCATTTATCTTAACTCATTATGACTCATTATTGTTTGTTTGGTTCTGTTTACATTTGATGACATGTGATTGTTAAATATAGCTGTACTATATTTGGACTTACCTTGTGATCGATCAGATGATCAAAGAAGAACTTCTTTAGAAGAACTTCTAAAGCTTCTTTGACAGATTGTGTCTTATATAGTTTAATTAGTGTTAAGGAAGTTGTACACTTCTTTTCTTTCATTAGAAGCCCTTAGCCCTAGTTAATAATAGATACAGACTTGTATCGTATATAAGTCATCGACATCTACCAAGGAGAAACATCGTTTCTACTTGGTTAGATGGAGACTCAATACGAGCCTTTATCTATACAAAGTCGAATTGAACTTAAGCTCTAAGATCTCAATTACTGAAGTCTTTACTATTATAATTGCCGTATTATAACTCTGACTTAGTAAACGACTTTGTCGCTTACTGAGAAGGAGTCCCCTTTGATAAGATCAACCCAATACTTATTGTGCCAGCTTAGGACTGGGCCAGCGTCACCATAACAGTGGATCTTCATTGTTACAGTCATCTTTGATTACTGTAATGTCCCCCCTATCATCATCTGATCCCTCATCAAAAGCATCCTCCACTGGGTTGCCAGGGTACCACTTTCTTCATGAAAGCCCATCTGGTCCAAAGGTCTTCCCTTTCTTATGTACTAAGTTGAAAAAGAAGTTTTTTCTAATATAATCTACCCATCTGTTAATAGTGGCATTAGGCATCTTTCCTGGGTTATTTAACATGCCTGTTAGATACTTAGTGTCTGTTTCCACTATCAAGTTTCTACACCCTGTCAATAAATATGTTTCTGCTTGTAATGCTCTTAACAGACCGCACAATTCGCGTTTTGGCTGAGAGTAACACTGTTGTCACAGATCCATCAGTAGCAAATTGAACTTAACATAATGAATCTTCTTTGGGTCTTCTTCATTGCACTGATAGATATAGTAGCCTACCATGCGCCACAAAGTATCTACTGCTAATACAATAGGTTGTGTACTAGGGGACTTAGGATTCCTAGTGTGTACACATTCTTGAATCAGGTTCTTGAGATGATCCTGTGCTTCCTGTTGAACTGGTCCCCATTCAAATACAGTATCTTTCTTGACAACTTCATATAACGGAGCTGCCACTGTCACAAAGTTTGGTATATGATTGCGGCATTGGACTGCAGTTCTGAGAAAGGCCCTCACATCAGTGGTGTCTTCACAGGGACCCTACCTCATGATCTTTCCAATAGTATCTGCAGTAGGTTTCCTTCCTTTATATGAACAGTCAAACCCCACTATTGTGATGTGATCTGCACACATAGTGGTTTTTGGTCCCAAGAAGGTACCACCTGCATACTTCATTCTCTATAGTATTCTATTTACGTTCTCGAAATGTTCTATTACAAATCTTCTAATGCCAGCATTTTTGCTAATGACCTCACAAGTTCTTCAGGTTTTTCATACCTAGTGGCCAGTCCTCTCATTGGTACATCATCAATATAAGGCATGGTATACTCTGGGATTTCTTTGCAAAGTATGTAAGTCACATCATCATGAAAGATTGGCACTGAGTTAGTCCAGCCCATTGGTAATGTTACTGGTCTGAGCGCCCCAAATAGAGTCTGGAATGTAGTGAGGTCTTGTGAAGACTCAGATAAGACTCGCTCATCATAACCCACATACAAATCCAAAATTCCATTGCATGCTTGTCCCACAAAATGCATAGCTAGTTCCTCTGTAGCTGGGGTAAACCTGAGTGAGCGATGGTCACCTTATTTCAAGGTTCCAAGCTGTGCATAAGTCTTAGACTTTTGCTATCCTTTTTAATGACACAGAACCATTGCGAATAATATGACGAGTTTGAGGGCTTGTACACACCAGCATCTATCTTTCTTTTAATCATCTGGCAGACTTTGTCATAAATTCCTGGGGGTATTCTAAATGATCTCTCAACCCAAGGTGTATAGGCAACTGTTGGAATATCTATAGGAGGGAAATATTCCTCCTTAAATTTACTGCATTCAGTATCATCCCAAGCAAAGGCTTCATTGTGTTCTGCTATCATCCAATGCATTAGCTTTCACTCCTCAGGCTATAAGAAGTCCTCATTATGCTTTAAATCCATCTTATTTTTTCTTTTGAGAGTGTATCAACCTTTGGGTTGAAAGTCTGGTGGGTGCATAGGTAGTTTAGGCAATTCCACTAAAGGGTCACCTGTTATTTTGCAAATGATCCTAAAGTGTTCTGGGAGCTCCCCTAATATGGGTTTCACTTTCAACGCTACTGGCTTATACTTTTTCACAAAACAAAGTGCTGGATCCTCTGAATCAAGCTCTTCATTTACTGCAACTACCATCTTCAAGGTCCCACTACTAGGCATTAGCTCTTGTATGAACTGAGTAAACAGTGCCTTTTCAGATGCTCCTGAGTGCTCTAGCCCTTTCACTAAATATAACAGTTGGATCTCATCTTTCACTAAGTCATTTATTTCTAATGGTAATACTTCAGTAATGTAAGGTTTTCCATCTTCATCTAAATCTATTATACATGGAACCTCTCTTCCAGGGATGGACTCAAAGTCATTGAGGCTCACTGAAAATTTACCCTAACTGCCTGAGGCAACTGACCTTTCTGATAGATTGGTAGTGTTGCCTTGAGTTTTAAGTTGGGGCAAGTTATATGTAGATATTGATTTCCATCCTTCTGGTTTACTATTTTGCTTTCTGTAATGACATTGAAAGGTCATTCTAGCAGCACTCTATACAGTGCTTGTTCCATAATGTGAACTTGCAATAATATTGTTATCTCCCTGAAGGTGAAAGGTACATTTTTCACAAGCCCATACATTCACATAATCCCTCCATTAGCACTCTGCATATTAATGCTTAGTGCAGGATCCCAAGTAATCTTAGCTGCTGCAGCAGTCTTCTTATTCATAGAGATAATTTGTGACCCACTGTCAAGAAGTGCCTCTTCCTTGCAAACTCCGTTTATTAAGGTCAGCACTACTCTTAGTGAAGCCAGACTGCCTGCTACTTCCTCAAAACCTTCTGACAAGTTCAAGAAAACCTGACAATCTCTCTCTTCTGGCACTAAGGTTTTGAGATACTGCAAGATAGGGTCCGCAATGGTCCATGCCTCTATTTGCTTTCTGTCTTCATCTAGTACCTCGCCTTGTACCTTAGTAGGTATTTCTAATGAATTAACTTCTACTACTGTGGGGACTATTCCATTTGAGGTTTCTACTTTATCAAACACCCCTTTATCCTTGTCACTTGATTCCTCTGCTAATACTCATTTTGCGGAAATGTTCTCCTTAGCAGCTGCCCTTATCTTAGGTGACACTGCCATGAGTTCTCGTGAAGTGAGTTTAATCTTACTTTCTATAATTCTTTCCACTATTTCTTGCAGATCTACACCATCCTCCACCAGTGCCTTGTACTTGTATCCTGGTGCTTTTGTGGGGTATTGTCACATATAACATGCTGGCATAGGGGAACTTCAACCACCAGCACCATAGATGGTACCTTTCTATAAGAGAGTTCAGGCAATTTGGTGGTCGAAGTTCAATTATCACCCTGAGTCCCTTTTTCTTTCTCTAACTCATTTTCTGATTCTTCTGAGTTCTTTGCTTTATTGTCCTCAGAAACCTTTTGCCTTCAGAATCAAATTTTTTTCTTGATGGCAGGCTTCTCCCTCAAACCTTCTAGAAACCCAACTTCTTAGTCAAGTTTTCTCCTTTTCTTGTCTGGGTAAATGACTTAGCTAGCTTTGCTAACAAGACTTCTATTTCTTCTTCTGACTCAGATGATGAGTCCTCAATACCCACTTTCTATAACAGTGCCTCTAGTTTAGATAGTTTATTCTTTAATTGATCTACTTTGTGAGAGGACTTGTTCGTGAATGTTTGTGGTCTCGACTGAATTGTCATCTGAGAGTTTACAGCTGCTACATAACTGGTGTCTGGTACTCTATCAAAGAAGTCATGAAAGTCTTCGTCATATTCTTGCAGAGCCACCATGGCTATGGTAGCTGGTAAATATTTCTTGACACAATCTCTAATTAAAACATTGGCTTTACTTGGTATGGCTTCTCCATTCATGAAATGAACTGAGAATCCTTCAACCAAAATTAAGCCTTTCTTCTCATCTTCTGCTTTCACAGGGCACATCATAAACAAATGGCCAGTATCAAAACAGTAGTAACACTTACTCCTACTCCTCTGATATCATGAGACCTCTATCACTGCTGATGGTTGTCTTATTCCATGAAAGCCCATTCCTGACTGTAACAATGTCTACTAGTCAGTAGTCAAGTGCTGACACATCCTGTTAGTTTCCACTAATCTGGTTCTATAATCAAGTGGGTCATTCAGTGCCCATGCAGAATTTCTCTGTCTTTTGCAAAAGGGTATACTTCCACTGTAGCAATGTTAAAAAGATAGGACATCTGCAAATGTGCACAAGTACCTGTCCAGATCAGAAGGCTAAGCCTTTGATCTCTGATTAGTTAGTCTGTCATTGTTCCTTTGAGAATGACTTCAACTGGATCAATATCCAGGTTACAGGCTAAGATCACAAAGAGTCATAGGGTATACATCCTGACTGTGTTTGCTAAGTCTCGACATCATCCTGTAGCCTCTTGTTACTCTTAATCATTAATAGTCATTTCGCGAATGTGCTGTGCTTTTGTGAGTGTGTGTGTTACACTAGGGTCTTACAGTAGGGTTCCTTAATGTCTATACAGTTGCCCAATATATTGACTATATCATCAAATTTAATGATTTCATGGCTAATGCCATTTGGGCCGTAACACTGAGATGAAGTCTAGGATAAAGGAAGTAGGCCAGGCTTGTCAGGATAAGCAGAATGGAAATCAGAGAGAAGTTCAGCTGTGTGCATAAGTTTGGTAGTAGGTAACTATGAAGATTCTTCATCAGTATCTTCATATCCCAACCAGATGACCTTGTAAAGAAGTTTGCATGTGTGATGTCAAACAATCTTCAAGTCTACAATATGGGTGATCTTGTACTCCAGCTTGTTCTCAATGACAATGGGAGCAGGAGCTGGTTCTGTGTGGTAGGCAAATGGATTGAGTGTGGTTGGCTCAAGCATGGAAATGTGGAAGACCAGATGAACAGCATGCATAGAATTTGGAAGGTGAAGGGTGAATGAGTGAGAGCCAGGTTGAGTGATGATTTTATATGGACTGAGATATTTTTTGGAGAGCTTCTTGGATGGACTGGTAGTGCAGAAGAATTGAGCTTTCACAAAAACTTTCTGGCTGACTTTGAACTCCAGGGCTGGTAACTGATGTGCATCAGTGGATCATTGGTAGTGTTCTTGAGCAGTGGCTATCTCAGCTTTGAGAGTAGTGTGTAAGTCATCAAGGTCAACTGCAAAGTTGTGTGTGTAAGCTGATGCAATATCATGTTCTGGATGGACTGTAATACTAGGGTGATAACCCTTGTTGGTGAAGAAGGGTGAAATTCTGGTGGTAGCACTGGGTGTGTTGTTGTATGTGAATTCTGCAAGTGGGAGGAGGTTGGACCAGTTGTTATAGTAATGCCAGCCTGGTCCTAAGCTGGCACAATAAGTATCAAGTTGATCTTATCAAAGGGGACTCCTTCTCAGTAAGCAACAAAGTTGTTTACTAAGTCAGAGTTATAATACAGCAATTATAAGAGTTAAAGACTTGGTAATTGAGATCTTAAGACTTAAGTTCAATTTGACTTTGTATAGATAAAGGCTTGTATTGAGTCTCCACCTAACTAAGTAGAAATGATGTTTCTCCTTGGTAGATGTCAACAACTTATATATGATACAAGTCTGTATCTAATATTAACTAGGGTCAAGGGCTTCTAATGAAAGAGGAGAAGCATACAGCTTCCTTAATGCTAATTAAACTACATAAGACACAATCTGTCAAAGAAGCTTTAGAAGTTCTTCTAAAGAACTTCTTCTTTGATCATCTGACAAGATCACAAGGTAAGTCCAAATATAGCTGCACTATATTTAACAATCACACATCATCAAAACATAAACAAAATCAAACAAGTTATAATGAGTTATAATGAGACAAAGTAGACAAGTCAAAACTAGATAAGAAAATACAAGAACAAATAAAGAGAAAACATAATTGCAATATTACTTAAGTAAAGTTAATATCAACTTCATATTGTAAAGGAAACAAATGCTAGATATAATCAATATACATAACACCAGTTGTCCTGCTGATAGTTGCAGTAAATGCAAAGGTACTGCTCTAGCATTTGGTTAGTTCATTCTGTCTGTCCGTCACCTTAAGGATGATAACCAGATGTGAAGTGAAGGCACATGTCCAGAGCCATGCTGAGAGAATGGAAGAAGTGTGAGACAAACTCTGAACTGCAATTGGAAGTGACATGAGAAGGAACACTGTGCTTAGAGAATATGTGAATGACAAATAACTGTGCCAGTTCTGCAGAAGTGATAGTGTCATCAGTTGGAATGAATACAGCCTGTTTGGAAAGTCAGTCAATGATAACAAGGATGGTGTCAACGCCAGAGGAGGAAGGGAGTTTCTTGATGAAGTCCATTGAAATTGAATTCTAAGGGTGTTCAGAAATGGGGAGTTGCTTGAGGTTACTGTATGGCTTATAGCACTGAGGCTTGGATTGCATGCAGGTAATGCAGGATTTACAGAAAGCCTTGACCTGAGATTGGATATCAGGCCAGGTGTACTCACATTGGATGAGTTTGAGGGTCTTGTTCTGACCAAAATGGCCAGAAAGGACACAATCATGTTTGTATTGTAGAACTCTGAGTTGAAGCTTGTTGACATTGGGTATATAGATCCTGTTGTTGAGCCAAAGGAAACCAGCAGAATCGGCTGACCAGTGGCCTTTGGGATGTGTGATATGAGCAGATGCAATTGGGTCTTGAGGAAGTGAAGTAAGGATATCAGAATGAAGTTTCTTGAGATATAGTATGGTGGCAGCATGAAGGGAAGGTGTGGAAAAATAAGTAGCTCAAACTGAAGCCACTAACTGTTCATGCAAAAATACAGGATAGAAATTATGAGGATTGACTGAAGCATAGCCATTATTCTCCCCTTTAGGATAGACATCCCATCATCTAGTGAGAGCATCAGGCTTGGTTCTGAGTTGGCTGGGTTGGAAATGGATGATAAGGTTGAACTGTGATATGAACTCAGACCAATGAGCCTGTCAACAAGTTAGGATCTTTGTAGTGCAGAAGTATTCCAGGTTCTTGTGATTGGTAACAATGTCAATAGGGAGTGAGGCTCCTTCAAGGTAATGCCACCAGATATGGAAAGCCTTGAAGATAGCAAGGAGCTCTTTGTTGTGAGTATCATAGTTTAACTCAGCTGTGTTGAAGGTGCAGGAATGGAACACAATTGGGTGAACTTCATGGTCATCTATGACAATGGACAGGATGGCAGCAAGCACATAATTAGAAGCATCAGTTTCAATGATGATCTGAGTGTTGGGTATCCAGTGAGTGAGAATAGGAGCAGTGGTGAACACTTCTTTAAGGGAGTTAAAAGCTTCACGACATCATTTGTCAAAGTTCCACTTAGACACTTTTTGGGTGAGGTGCATAAGCAGGATGACAATATTGGAATACTTGTAAATGAAGCATTAATAGAAATTGGCAAAACTGAGAAAAGACTGTATGTCTTTGACTTTCTTAGTTCAGGCTACTTCTGCATGATTTTGATCTTGTCTTCTGATATTTTGAGACTGGCTGGTGAGTGTTATGCACAGCCTAGATACACAGCCTCACATAGCATTACTCAGCCATCATCATTTTCTTAGTCATCCCCTTAGTCAGTATGACTCCTTGCTTACCCATCTGTTTAGGGACTGGCATGGATGCAAACAGATGCAAACATATGAGACAGCTTTTCTTGAATTAATCCACAGGAGCTCATCCACATAGTTCCATATTGTATATACTGATAGAGCAGATAATCAGCTCCAATACAATATATTTTTCGTGTGGAAGGGTAACCTGCACATTAAGATATTTCAAATGGATGAAAACTCATCCATCATTTGCCATCTAAACTACATCTGCTCAGAGTTTAGCTAAATTTCTCATGAATGTCTCAATGTATTCATCCAAATTCTTTTGTACTCTAAAGGTTAGCATCTGCTCAATTGGTTCAAAGCATAAAAAATTGATCTCTTGTAGTATTCCCTTTACTGCAGTGTTAATAAAATGATGAGTGCCTGCTATCTATTTGCATCTATTTGTATCCATGCCAGTCCCTATATCCATTTCTATTCTTAGATCCTTATGACTCATTCCCTTAGTATATAAACCTTGTAGCTACACTGTAGTACCTTATGCTTTACCAACTTGTTCTTCTTCCCTTTGCTCTCTCATTGCTCTCAAGTCTTTTTACACTTGTCACAGCCTGAGTTCCAGCTTAGGTCATAACAGTGAGAGGATATACCTGAGGTATTCAACAGAATTGGAATGGAACTCGCATTTTTCAGCTTTAGCATATAGACCATGCTTGTGGAGCTGCTTGAGGACATCTCGAATATGTTTCTTATGTGTGTCAAGGTCATCAGAGTAGATGAGGATGTTGTCAAGATAGACTATGACACAGACATTGAGGAGGTCAGAAAAGATGTCATTCATGAACTGCTGGAAAGCTGTGGATGCATTGGTGAGTCCAAAAGGCATAACCAGCCATTCAAAGGATCTGTAGTGGGTCCTGCAAGCCATTTTCTATTTGTCTCCTTCAGTGATTTGTACTAAGTGATAAGCATGTTGAAGGTCTATCTTGGTATATATGTGGGCTTTACAAGGGGAGTTGAGTAAGTCAGATATGAGTGGGAGCAGGTAACAATCCTTCTTGGTGATGTGATTAAGGCCACAGAAATCAACACAAAGTTGTAATGAACTGTCTTTCTTCCAAACAAAGAGAATGGGTGCACCATGAGGCAAGGAAGTAGGGCAGATAAATCCAATAGATAGGTGTTTGTCAATAAATTCACAGAGCAACTCAAGCTTGGATAGAGATAATGAATAGATAGTGCCAATGGGAGGTTGAGCACCCTCTTCAATATTGATGTTGAGATTGTAAGGGTGATACAGCACTTGACTATCAGCATGAGCTTTGCTGAACACATTGGTGAATTCATGATATTCATTGGGCACTTTAGAAAGGTTGATTGACTCATCAGATACCTGAGCCAAATTGGCAGAAGTGGAAGGTGAGCTGAGATTGAGGTGGAAGTTTACTGAACCAGGAAGGCATGAAGCATGAATGTATGTAGCAGCATTGATGATAGAAACACAAGGAGCTGTTGCAATACCAGAAGTAGACATAGAAGTCCCAGAGGATGGTGAATTCAGAGGAGGAGTGTCAGCTGTCAGGCTAGGAGTGGGTGACAATGTAGGAGCTGCTGTGGGAGTGATGTGGGCAGAAGGGGTAAGATTATCCTGCAAATGCAATCAGAAAGATATACTGCTTGAAACCCAGTCAATCCACAGATTGTAGCAGGTGAGCCAGTTGTGTCCTAGTACCACAGAGCAGGAAGAATCAAGCTGAGTGATATAAAAGTCAATAGTCATAGATTCACCAGTAGAGAAAGTAACAGGAAGGTTCACAAGTTCAGTAATGTAACTATTTGACAATCCATCAAATAGGTGAAGCTTGATAGGAGATAAGGGCAAAGTCAGAAGAGAGTGAGTGCAGACAGAATCAGAATCTATGAAGCAATGAGTGGAGCCAGAATTGATGAGAGCACAAAATGGTATCCATTGGATATTATTGGATGAACAAATGAGAGAAGAAGTGAGAGAAGCAATAAGAGAATCTGGGTTGGAAAGAGCAGATGCATTGAGGCAGAGGAGACTCTCTGGTGCACAGATGAGCTCAATGTGACCCCCAGTCTGTGCAGAGTCCTGAGGGTTGCCCTCTATTTTTCCAGACTCTTTACAGAGTCCTTAGGTGGAGCTGCTTTGACTTTGTGGATCTTGGCCCAATTTTGTTTCCTGTGGCAATTTTTGATCTTGTGGCCTTTGCCACCACAGAATAGACAGAGATCTTTGTCAAGGTGTCATTTCCACTCCTTGGGTGTCGGTTTGCCATTTTGGCTGATTTTGCTAGAGAGGTCAAATTTCCGCATAGTGTGCTGGGTGTTCAAGGTGGATGGAGCAGGGGTGTTGGATTTGGTAGTTGGAGCCTGCAACTGATTGCTGTTGCTGTTGTTGTTGCTGTTACTGTTGTTGCCTTGATTATTATTATTGTTGTTGTTGCCAGGTTGAGACTGGCCACATAGTAGATTCAGGTTGGAAGTGTTGGAGGTCAAGGGCTTGTTGGTCTGCTTCCAACTGAGAGAATCAGCAGCATCCTTTTCTGCAGTGCAGGCACAAACATGTTCACAGTCACACTCCCAGTAGCATCCATCATAAACAATAGCCAAGTGGTGCATTTCTTTGAAAGTAGTAGGTTTGCCCTGCTCATGAGTGCTGAGAGGGTCTTGGATGCAGTTTGGCAAGCCTTTGTAGTAACAGTAACAGAGAACCTCATCATTCCAACTGAGTTGAGAGGCATGTTTGAGGAACTCAATGTTATAAGTGGCAATTTTATCACCTAGTTTCATGCAAAGGGTATCAAGCATCTCAGCTGCTTCTCCCTTTGGGTTAGCAATGCCAAAATGCATATGGAGCTTGCAGACAAATGCATTCTAATTGTCAAACCAGTCATGGAAGACACCCTGTTCTTCCTGAGTGAGGCCAACCTCAAACCAGTCAAGTGTGACACTGGTGAGGTAGGTTATAGCGAAGTTGACTTTCTGATTGTCATGCTGGAACTGAGTAGGATTGGCTCAGAAATAAAGATGGCATTGGACTAGGAAGGTATTGAGTTTTTCAGGTTCAGAGCCACTAAAAGTGTCTGGGAGACAAGCCTTATTGATGTAAGTCTGGTTGGCTTGTGCAGCTGCTTGGTAATTAAGATTATCAGTGAGCCTACCCAAGGCATCAGCTAGATGATCATTGTTGGGATCCTGTCAGGAAGCTCAGGGATGAGATGCCTGTTGAGGAGGAAGAGGCTCATTGTTGGAAGAGTGGGAAGGGTCTTCAGGATCATTGTCATTGGGGTCACCAAGACCACTAGGAGAGCCATTATAGACAGGTTTGTCATCTTCATTATTGCCATTGTGGCCCATAGATTGATTATCAGTGTAGTCTGGACCATTAGAGTCATCTAGTTCCAAGGGATCAGATAGATCTCTGTCAGATGGCAGACTGCCTGGTGGGGCAGGAGTTCTGGGAGGACAGATAGTTCAAAAGTGATGAGGAGGCAGTTGAGGAGAGCTAGCAGATTGAGGAGTTTCTGGGAGATTAGGATTAAGACAATGTGAACAATGAGCACAGATACTGATATGAGGACTACCATTGGTAAGACAAGAAGAGCTTGGGACAGGTAGAGGAGTGTGAGAGTGTTTCCACTCTGGTTGTGCAACAGTGGAGGTCTTGCCCTTGATAGTGCAGATGTTGACCATGATGACAGAAGTGCAAGTGTGACAGTAGAATCTGAGTCTGATAATACTGTTAAACATGCAAACACTATGGGTGTGGAGCCAACATCAGAGATTGGGTGAACAGAGGTATGACAGAGGTAAGGCAAGAGCTGGTCATCAGACATAGGAGTGGGTTGTGGCCTCAACTTATGTGTTGTGCTGACTACTGATGCTTGACCCAGATTTCAGACAAGGGAAGAGAACAGAGGATGAATAGAGAGCAGGGGAAAGACTAGGGTATTGCTAAGTTGATTATCAGACTGAGGAATTTAAGTACAAAGTTGTGCTACTTATATACAATGCAGAATATAGGATTGGATAAGGAAAACAAGCAAAGTAGTAAATGGAGAAATAATCAAAGTGGAGTCCACAAATTTTACAAGGCTAGAAGATATAAAATTTACTATTAAACAGTTGTCAGAAATTTTTGACAAGGCAGTATGAATTAATAAAATAGAAGATGTCAGGATAACTCCAAAGGTGAAAGACCAATAAAAACCAAAGTAACTGATATGCGAAAGTGGATAAGAGTTCATGAAAATAATACCAAGTTTGAACCATCAGCCATTCTTAAGGATTGGCTTGTAACATTAGATTACACAGTGTAAATAGATGTTAAGTGTGCAAATGCTATAGGTGGGGAGCTAACATCAGAGACCAGGTAAAACAGAGGTGTGATAGAGGTGAAGCAGGAGCTAGTTGTTGAACATGGAAGCAGATCATGGCCTTAACTTATGTGTTGAGCCTACTACTAATGCTCGACCTGGATTTCAGACAAGTGAAGAGAGCAGAGGACAAATAAAGAGCAGAGAAAAGTAGCGTATTGCTAAGTTGATTATCAGACTGAGGACTTCAAGTACAAAGTTGTGCTACTTATATACAATGCAGAATATAGGATTGAATAAGGAAAACAAGCAAAGTAGTAAATAGAGAAATAATCAAAGTGGAGTCTGCAAATTTTACAAGGCTAGAAGATATAAAATTTACTATTAAACAGTTGTCAGAAATTTTTGACAAGGCAGTATGAATTAAAAATGGAAGATGTCAGAATAAGTCTGAAGGTGAAAGACTAATAAAAACCAATGTAACTGATATACAAAAGCAGATAAGAGTTCATGAAAATAATACCAAGTTTGAAATGTCAGCCATTCTTGAGGATCAGCTTGTGACAATAGATAGGCTATAAACTCAACTAAATCAAATCCCCACCTCTTGCATCTCCTCCATGAGTGAGTCTGGAAGTATACAGTGTCTCCTATATTTCCACAAGGCCCAAGCAGCCTGCTTTCCACTTAATCCCTTGTGGTATTCATCTAAAAACCTGTGAGCTCGATAGGCATACTGGTCAAATTTAGATCATGTATTGGTATCAAATCAAAGTTAATAGAAGACTGGGAAACTTACTTTTGTACATGCTTTGCTACCACTGTTCTTATTGCAGCTACCATATTCCTCTCAAGTGATTTTTCTATTGTTTCATAGTTGGCACTTTGGGCAAGAGGATATTCTTGGTAGACTCACTTGGCATTCCCCCAGCACTGCTCAATGGGGTTTAACTTGCAGTGAAACTTCAGCAGGAAGAGCACCCCATAACCTTGCTTGCCACATTCAATTTCAAGGGTGGAAGTTTGATCTGAGAAGTCAGGTTGGTTATAGAGAACCTGTCATTGGCAGCAGTTAGTTCCTTTACATGCAAAGTTTGGGCAAGTTAAGTTGAGCTTTGCTTGTTCAATGAGTCCATGTTCCTTGAGAATTTGAGTTGTTCTGTTGAAAACCCCATTTTCATCATAAAATAATTGAGGCAAGCTGTCAGAAAATCTCTCAGGCCCCATCTGAATTGTCTTCTTCAGCTGCTTCCCATCTGGGGTAAATTTAGGCTTTCCATTTGTGTCAAAATCATCAACTTTGACTCCAAATTTTGTTGATTTGCCTTTGGTCATTTTCTGTGCAGATGGAGCTATATCTGGATGCTTCTTGTGAGTAGTGGCATTATCAAAAACAAAAATGTGCTTATTGTGAGGATAGTGCCTGTCAATAATATCCATTGCTGTCTTAACCTGTGCAAGGATATCTTGATTAGTGAAATACCCATCACAATTTTTTCCTGCCTTGAATATAACCTGTGTTAACTCTTTTCCACCTGGTGATTCTAGCCATCCATAATCTACTGACACAAAATGTGTATACATTGCTGATGGACCCTCTCTTTTAGGACCTGGAACTCCTTTTTCATCCTTGTGTTGCCAATGTAACTTTTGGCAATCATTTGCATAGAAAGTTGATTTATTGTGATACCAGATGATGACTCATTGTGTACAGGGTTGGAATTTAGATTCAGGAATTATTTTGGTTTTCCCATCTTGTGACCATGTCTGCATGTGAGGTTCAATTAATTTAATGAGGGGAACATATGTTTTGTCACAATATTCAACAACATCTTCATGTTCATGTCCATCCTCATATTGAGCATTTTGGACCAGCTTCTAGCAGTATCCAAGATAATGTATCCAGATTTGGGCTGTACAAAGTGAGATTGGCTTCTTTAATCCATATTGGGATTGGACATTGGATTGATTGATGTATTGTTGGAGATCAGATGCAGAAATGCATTTTCCAAGGGTTTGAAGATGTGTGTTGACTTCTTGCTGAAGGTCCTCATCAGCTATGATTGATCTATTCTATGGCCCATAAATACTGTATGGAAGATCCCCTTCATCTTCAATGAATGCACAAGTCCAGTGCCAGATCTGACATGCAAACCATGGTCCATGCTCCAAAATCTGTGTGGCAGTCAGAGAAGCTACCATCTATTGCCCATAGCTGGATGACTCTTTGTCAATGTACACCCAAAGGAATTGCTGCATACCCTGCAATCTCTTGAGAAGCACTTGGTCAAGATGGCATTCTTTATATCCATATCCAGTATCCTATAAGGTAGGGAACATCAGGAACACACACACCCTTACATAAGCAATCTTCCTCGAACCTTGTCGACTCAATAATGTCGACCACATCATACTAGTGAGAAATCTGGCTCCTGGGAGTGGAAGCAAAGATCATTTCAAACATCTCCCAGGAAGAATTTTGTAAAAAAAGTTGAATCTCATGGAGTAATTTCGAAAATATCAATTTTCCTCAAAAGCTGTCCTGTTGTTGAAATAACAGGTTCGCAACAAAAAAACTTGAGTGAGAGGTTTCATCAACCTCGAATTTTGCCGCTTAGTAAGCTGATATTTAGGCACCCATATCTGGCGCCATACGAGAGCGCCCACAGAGTGTACTCTTAATGTCAGTAAATTGAGTTTTGGCTAGCCCTCAAGCTTGGAATGTATTTTGGGGTGATTGGATGGTCATTTGCAGTCATAACCATCACTCCCAAGGCAAAAATCAAGATTTATTTTCTTCCATTAACCTCGAACCCCTCAAATTTTGCCGTTTTTGGTGCTTATCAACTAGCTTATATAAGGTGCTAAATCCTGGTGTTCCCTACCTTAGTGGGAATAAGATCCTCTTGAACTTTGTGTGTGCCACTACTGCTTTAGTAATGGATGGAGCTTTCCACCTCAGGTCTTTCTGATCATCCTCTGCATCCCCAGCCCCCTGACCATTATCATTATCCTGTGCAATCTCATTGTCTGCCTGTGGAGCATCCAGAGCCTCAGAGCCTCAGAGCTTGCTGTAGCTGCCAGAAGACTCTGAGATTCTTTGGAGGCACCTGTCATTTCCACATCTAGCAATAACAGATTGGCACACCCTGATCTGGAATCATGGGTGGCATTTTCTCATGTTATCCCCACAAAGTAGTCAGTCACTGCTTCCCAGGTTACCATGCTGTGACAAACTTCCTGAATGGGAACAAGAACATATCTATACTCTGTTAGACAGATAAGGCAATCTTTGGAAATGAAATCACCTCTCAGGGTTGTCAGCAGGAGGCTCTAAAGTTTCCTCTGCTGTACCTGGTGAAGTTATCTGAATGGAGAGATGGGCTCTCTTTAATTGAGCATGGTCCCCAAGGGTGTTGATCCAAGACCTGACTCACTTTTAGTGCCCCATTCTTCACTCACCATGTGTCTTCAATAATTGAAGCAATGTGTCAGACTCCTTAGCTCTAAGCCAGGACTGGGCATGTGTCTCAGCCCATGATTTCAGTCAAAAATCTTCTATTTGAATGATAAATTTACTTGAGCCAAAATCAAAAAAGTGAAACCACAGAAATATGCAGAATGTGCCTATCTATGATTCTGTGGTTTTGGAATTTCAAATAATGTTACTAGGACATTATCTTTGATTTTTAGTGGAAATGTCATGAAAAATCATGCTTTTGCACATGACATTGGATGTGTATGGACTGTGTCTACCTTATGTGAAGAATCTTTTGGTAGGTGGTATACCAGCAGCTGTCAGCCAAGGCCATTGGTTGTCAGGGAAATGTGTGTCACAGTGGCAGAGGTAACTGTGCATTGCAGTAATTGGGTTGGCAATCAATGTGCATGATCACATAAGGACTTGATTTTCTGCAAAAAATTTATTGGTTTTGCTGGCAGGTAACATAAACTGGAGTTGATGTTATGAGATTTTAAGCAAGTCATGTCTGATTGTTTTCTGGCATATGATTAACCTTGAGTGGGTGGGATCTACAAGTTCCCCTAGGTGTAATAGGCCAAAGAATCCCACAAGAAGTATAGCAACAAAAAGACAGTTATTGTGGTCATCTGAGGAGGCATACATGGTGACTACAGTTTCAAGATCATTCAGTGTCAAGGGTAATTTCCTAGACACCAAGGAGCCTTTCCAACATTTTAAACCATGGAGGGTGCTCTTGAGCAGATAGGAGTTTCATGATGTGTCAATTTTGAGATAGAATGGGCATAGTCAGCTAATGATACCTGACAAATAAGTTTCTGTAGTGGTCACTTTAATGTAGTGGGTAATCCCCACTACAAAGCAGGATAGAGTTTGAGGTGATGGAGTGGGATCAAAACAGTGTTTATTAATGAAGTTCATATAAGCATGTATGTGGGAGTCAGAGGAATGGCTGGTGGAGATATTAAGAGCATATGTTTGGGCCTCAGCTGCAAGCATGTCCAGCATTCCAACAGGGAATATAATATGCTTAGTTTGGTTTTTCATGACCAGACCACCCCCAGTGCTTCCTGAGGGAGTTCAATAGGATGGAGCTCAAGTTGGGGGTTGAAGGAGAGAGCACAAGCAATGTCTCTTTGAGAGAGAGTATCAGCTACAGCATTATCCAGGGTGTTGACATAGATAGCCCTTAGTTGGCAGTCAATTGAGTACAGCAAATTGACAGCACGTTTGAGTAAAGGGTTGTAGAGTGGTTTGGCCAAGAGTGTGTTGAACATATTGACAACATTACTGTTGTCAGTGAAGATTACCAGTCATCCCTCATGCAGAATGTGATTGATGGCATAGGCCAATACAGTGAGAACTCCTACTGCTTCTTTGTAGTAAATCTATTCTGATGGCATGGAAGAGGGGAGGGTGTTATAGGATCCAAGGTAGTGGAATGGGACCCATATCCTGAAACCAGTGAGACAGGCATCAGTATAAATTACCAGGTTGGCATTGTTAAGCAACCAGTCTTGTTCCTTGATCATGTGGATGCTATCAAGGATTTCAACATAATCTCTTCTCTAGGCTAGATTGTTGGATGTGGTACAAGTCATTTTCAAATGTTTGTCAGGATTGGTCTGTTTGGCAATATGTGTATAGAGGTTGCTTGACATAGGTCATAGAAGAGGAAAAACATTGAAGGCCCAATTCAACCATCCAGCTAAACTTTGATAGTCATACACAGTGAATCTCCATGGAAACTATTTTTTCAAAAAATAAACCACTGAAGTTCAGACAGGAACTCAGCTTTCTTTTCTTCTGAAAGCATGATGGTTAGCTCATTTATATCCACTACCAGTCTAATTATCTTGAGTGACCCACCTGGAAGCTGTTTCTTCTCCTTGTGGGGTATTCCCAACAACTCCAAACAGTCCAGGAGTTTTGTTTGGTTCTGGGGCAAGCATTTGGTGTAAGGAGAATACCAAAGTATTTCATCTTCATATTCCCAGGCAAAACAGTCATCCATTCATGTATTGATGTCTATGATACCCAAGATCTCTCTTGTGATCCACAGAACAAGAGAGTTGAAGCCAATGAAAATGTTTTCTGAGCATTGCCCTCTAAAGGCCACACAGTGGTCAATGTATAACTGGTCATCTATTGAGTTGATTTGGTTGGCTTGCCATGTCAGGTAGACAGGTAAGAGTTGATATGCCTCCAAGACATTGCTTTTTCACATAACTAGCTTCCTGTGGGGATCCTTGGTTTTATAGATACAGAGTAGTTGATTGCCAAGTCAGACCATGTTGTCAAGAAGGAAAGGTTGTTCATGAGAAGGTGTCATCACATTCAAAAAGTATGGTCTGAAGGACTGATGGGTGACCAAGTGGAGTTCCCCAAGTGTTTTCTTGGGGACTGCAAAGATTGGCATACAGTACATGCCTGGGAAAAGCTCTTCCCCAAAGGACTCAGAAAAAGGCCCCTTCATGATTTCCTTGTCCCACTGGTCTTGCAATAATTGAGCCTTCACTGGGTCCTTTGGATTAACTTGGGCACAGTTATTGGTGAGGGAGAAGCCATTTAGATGTGGCTTGGCCCAAGGCCAGAAACCCTGTTCAAGTCTATCACACACCAAGTTGGCAAATTCATAATTGGGACATGAAATGAGCAGGTTGTGCAAGACCTGGGTCTTGACAGGTATAACAACATAGAAGAGTTGAGGATGGAAATTGATGGTTTGAGTGACAGGGTGACTGGTTGGTAGCTTGGGTGGCCCTGGGAATGGCCCTGCTTGTTCTGACCACTCTACAATGTTGGAAATAGGTAACCCCTCAGCATCCCATCAGTTGTACTGGAGGTATTTAGGCCTTGGTACTGTCAGCTCCCTATTGAACTTCAGGGCACTTTGCTCTTCCATGTTTTCCTGACTAACATATGCTACAAGTGTGTTTGAAGATGCAGTCTGTCAAGCTGCATCCTTTCTTGGAATTGAACCTTTTTATTTATTTTATTCATTTTATAGTCCATGAGTATAGAGCTCATATCAGATTTTACTCTACTTATGATGTACAGTTAAGTCTCTAAGGCCCCAAGCCTTTATCAACTCAGTGAAGCACTCCAGCCCTGCCATAGGCACACCCTGGATGCTTGCTTCTATTGGTAGTTTGGCATGGAAACACTATTTGGGGTGCCTTCACACTCTATACTGCTCTCTACTCCTGCCCATCTTTTTCATCTAGCTCACTTCTGATTGGCCTAGCACTGTGGGATTAGATGCCTCCCTTAGTGCATTCCCACTCTTACTATTAGTGGACAGTTGTTGCCTTGGCCTTTAGTGGTGAACAAAAGGTTGGGGAAGGAATCTCATTTGGTCCTCTCTCTTTCATAGTCTTTCTCTTGCATAGTGGTGATTTTGAGTGAACTGAGTGAGTTGTTGAATCTTCTGGTGGCATGTAGGAAGTTAAGAAGTTCCCTTGTCCCATCCTCTATTTTCAGGACCTTTGCTAGGTTGAATTTATTCACTCTTCTGAGTTTTTGCACCATGTTGTGTCTTTCATTTTCATAGCCTGGACAGTCAAGGACAAAGTGGTTTACTGTTTCTAGCATGATTCTCCCTTGTCTGTTTTTGCACTATTCACAGTGGTCATCTTGCCATTTCCCTATCTTTTTTTAAGTATGTGTTTAATGGAAGGTGTTTGCATCTTAGCTGTTTGAGGCACTGCCTTGTTCCCTCATTAACTTGCTCCTCCATTTGCAGAATTTGCTGTAGGGATAGTCCTTGTCAATACTCTTCATGTGTTCATATCTTGGTGAGCTCTTCCATTCTTCTAGGGCCTTCCTTCTTATACATTCATTCATGGCTTGTTTTAGTGCTGCTTTACTTGTTGGAAGGGTTCTGTGTAGCAAGTTGGGGAGTTGGTCCTTGTTGCTGGTTTGTCCTTTTGCTGAGAATTGAACCTGTGGCAGGTTTTACTCCCACTTGATTTTCAGCTTCAATCTCCTCATCATAATAGCTGATATTCAATTCTCCCTAGGAGGAGGACTGTTTCCATAAATGTTTCATGGATGTCTTTATTGAGCAAGGAGGAACATCCTCCACTGCCAATGGCTTCTTGGATGCCTTTATCAAAGAGGATAACACAGGCATGTTTGGATACCTCTCATTGGGCAAACTTAACTGAGATAAAAGAGGTGTATTGTTCAAGCTCCTCTCAGCAGTGGGGAAAAACAAAAGTGGTCACTTCAATGGCAGTTTGTCATGCAGTTTGCCAGTTGCCTGCTGTTTCAATCCATTTGGCAATGGAACTTCAGATGAGTTTGAACTCATGTCCTCCCAGGCTTGCAACATCTTCATGCACAGGGCAGACCATGAATTGATTTTCAAACACTCAGTGGAGGTCAATGGCCTGACCCCTGAGAAGGTTTGACCACTTGGAGTCAGGGAAGTTTTGTGGTGCTCCTAGAGCACTATGGGCCCACTGCTTTACTATGTTGAAGTCCTACTTAATACACTCAAGGAGGTTGTACTAGTAAGTTTTTCACATGCTTTTGGTGAGTTCATCATTCCCTACTCTTGAGGTTGATACCATGGGAATACATCTTCCCTGAGTCTCATGTTTTGTTGGACATCTCTGGGTATCCTCTCAGTGATGTCTCAAAGTCCCTTGATTTCCCCAAGGCATTGTCTAGGTATTCCTCAGTCTCTACCTCAGGATTTATTGAGCTCATCATGCTCTTCTTCACTGATTGATTCACCATCTCCTGTCCCTTTATGTCCAGATTCAATCTATTGGCCAGGGTTTCCCTGCCTGGTATGAAGTCCTGCTCAGTCCAAAGTGGAGGAGAACTCAAAGGTGAGTCTGTCTTTCTCCTCATTGTCAGCATAAATGCCATTGATATAGCCTGCTCCTTCATGGAAGCTCTAGAGAAACTAATCTCTCCTCTGGTGACAGAGAGAGGGATTTTGAAGAGCTGGGAATAACTTGTTTCACCAGGTCTCTCTTTTCTTTTTCCCAAGGTTGAAGGGGAAGCTCTGGCCTGTGCCAAACATTTGGACATGACAGGGCTAAGGATAGGCTGTCCCAACTACAGCTGACTCAACTCAGCAGAGAGGGTGTTTGAGTTGTATTCAGAGAGAGTTGGTCCTGGAGAATTTAGAGGTTGGCCACCTGCAAGTTGGGCATCTCCTCCAGAGTTGGTTCCAGTGTGTCCAAAGGCATCATAGGCACCACTCATAGAGAGGAAGTAAGTAGATAGAGATTGGTCAAAAATTTGGAACAATATCAACTATTTAACCAAAAATACAGTAATCTTCAACACTGCAGTGATCAAGATGAGTGAAGGAAGTGGAAGACAATCCCAGGGGTTTTGTTATGTAGCTACTATGAGACAGAAAACTCCTTTCTTCTAAGTATGAGAGATGCAGGTCTCCTTTTTGATATCCATATGCTATGGTCTCTTGTTTATTGTCCTGCAAAGAAGCCACACATAACCACATTGGACCCCACCTGGTGCTAACTCTTCCTTGATTTCACTGGCAATGCTGGTGAGATCACTTACCTCTATTACAAGGCTATACACCTTCTCAACAATTCCCTCACTCATGCAAAGAGCTCCCTTTGTGTTGAGAACATTGCCTGAGCATATGACACCATCTCATTGTACACCAACTCCATCACCACCTGTTAAAGTGGGTACTCACTCTAGACTCAGCCATCTCAAGTAAGTCAGCCATCTTGGCCATGTCAGTCTTCTTGGAGGTCTTGGGGTCCTCAGCAATCTCAGCCTCTTTGGCCATTGACTATGTTTTGTATCATTCTATGTATACCTGTTTGTATGTGTTTGTTCCTATTCATGTTTGTATATCTTTTGGTACTGTACAGTTGGTCTGTGGCTATAGTATATAGTTTAGGATCCAGCAAGGTTATCACCTTGTCAGATTCCCTCTTGAATACTACACCAGCTTCACCTGCATCATCTACACCCACAGACTTGTACTCTAGTGCCACAATGACTTGTCCATCAACAGCTCTTATTCTAACACCACCAATGCTGATGCATTGGTGATTGAATTCTCCCTCTCTTCAGCATTCATGACCCCATTTGAGCTGAAGACTAAACATCCCAGGTCCAGGTCTTACCTCAAGATCCTGGATGTCCCTTATTACATGAGCAGCATGCATACCACCCCTCAACATGTCACTGATCACATGTGACTATCTCCTTTCAAGGAGATATTTGCTGATGTATCCTCCATGTGCATCATGTACAACTCCACCAAGCAGGTAGACAGCTCAAAAACACATAGAATCATTGATAAACATCATCCAGTACTTGTAGCCACTGTGGGTAGGCACTGGGAGTGGTCCATAAAGGTCTGAGTGCACCAGTTTGAGTGGGGAGTAATTGTGATTGGCTGAGGGTAGGAAAGGAAGGGAGTGCATCTTTCCAGCAAGGCAGGGCTTGCAAACTGTGTTGGGCTGCACTGAGGAGTCAATTTTGAGCCCAGTAACCAGTTTTTTTAAAAAATTTAATCAGTGGACCCTGAAGAGGTCCAAATCTATAATGCAGTGCACAATAGCAGTCTGCACCCAAAAGCTATGACATACAACCAGTACTGCTACTGACTACATGCCTATACAAGCAGGTATAAATACAAGTTCAAAGTCCATATAGTACATATGTCATCTTCACAAAGAGTGATACATAGTCTGAAATGAATGCATATTACAATACAAGTCAACTTGTCCTGACATACTAGCTAACCAAGAGTGTATGGCCTTGACTTGTGGGCCACCTGTGCACATCACAGAGGGTGGATAATGTGATGTGCAGGGAAGAGAACCCTACACACACAACTGATTGGCATCACAACAATGACATTCAAGCTAGAGCTGGTCAAACCAGTGTCACCAGAATGGACATTTGTGATCATCAGCTGCATGTAACTTGACACAGTTGACCTACTTGACATGGGGACAAGGATCTCTGGTGGGTGTGGGTGGGATGGGGGGATTTGCCTTTAGACTCCCCTTGCAACAGCTTGAGTGAGTGTGGTGATTCTCAGTACAATGAGGACCACCACATATGGCACATTGCAGTGCATAGGCATGACATGATGGGGTAGAATGACCCCAGCACCAGCAATGCTAGCACTGAGGACTGCCTGGGTGAGCATGTGCAGCCTGGATCATGGACTGAGTACCCTTGAAGTCAAGGTACTTGCTCAGGACCTTCTTGGTGTTAGCTTCTGATTGGGAATCCCAGAGGTCAAACCAGATGGTGGCAGTGTCAACCCTGGTGGAGTTGTGCATGATGCACACTGATAAGACATTCGCAAAGATATCCTTGAAGGTGGACCCCTTACATGTGATCAGTCATGTGAACAGGTGTGATGTGGACACCATTCACAAAGTAGGGGATATTGAGGACCTTGACGTAGAACCTCAACCTGGGGCAGCATGTCTTGATCTCAAAGGGGACAGTGAAGATGGAGGGAATGGAGGACTCAATGATGTCACAGTTGGCATTAGAGGGAATGGAGGAGGTGATGTTCTCCACATGCAAGGTCAACTTGGCATGGGAGAGAGAGTCATTGAGGAGGTGCATGGCCTTGTGGTGAAGATAGACAACATCACTGGCACTGCCAGAGAAGTTGAGGAACAGTTGGCAGCAGGTAGGGCCTGCAGTTGTCATGCACAGCTTCTGGGTGGTGGGAGCAGCAGTTTGGGTGGCCTGATGCATTGCAGCAATGTGCTCAGGCTCAAGGTCAGAGTACAACTGTGCCAACTTGATCAGTGACATGGTCACAGTTAGGAGAGTGGGCTGCCTTGGCAAAGGGCTTCTTGGCTGAGGTAGGAGAAGGGGGCACTTTGGTGGGTGCTCACTGGCTTAGCCATCAAACCTAACCCTAGCTTGGGGGAGGGGGGGCCACTAGCATGTGCTTTAGAAGGTGCTTGCTTGGGTGGTACAGTGGAGTGGGCCAGGGTGGGCCAACAATCTGAAGGTGTTTGTTTAGGTGCTTCAGGTTCACCCATGCTAATGTCATGTGGACCCACTTTGTCAGCGGATCTGTGGAGCAACTCATGGTTACCATGTAGTTGATTAGGGCTAGTTGGAAGGCCACCAGAGCAAAGGAAGGAGTTGACCATGGTCCGCCCCTGCCTCTGTAGTGTTGGAGTGAGCTGGGTATCCTCCCAGCACCTCTTCTTGAATTTCCATAGGCTCCCCAACAAGTAGAGAGTGATTGAGTGGTAGGCCATGACAACAACATCAGTGGCAGAATTAAGTTTTGACATCCACTTGCCAAAGCATTGAAGACCTTCATAGGTAGTGAGGGTGTCCTCCTCTGGATTGGGTCTGACAGAAGAGGGAGCAACAGAAGATGGCACCAGGAGTGGGATAGAGCTGCGATGAGCAGCAGTGAAGGGACCGGCAGGACTCAAGGTCACTGGAGGTTGAGTAGTAGGCATGAGAGATGGAACATCACCAGGCACTGGGTGAGGAGGTGACTCAAAGTCAGCCTTGGGGATGGAGGACCAAGGTCTAGTGAAGCTGCAGACATTATGTGGGTTGTTGTATGGGTTGAGATGTTCATCCTCAGACATCTCAGTGATGTTGAGCCCATCATCAGAGGTGTTGGTGGACTTGGTAGTTTGATGGGGGGGTCAGTTAGACTTAGATTTGCATTTACCCATATCACTAGTAGTAAACACAGTAGTAATGTACTCTAAACATGACACACCAATGAATAGATGGTGGTGGTAAGAGGACAAGAAGGGATGCCCAGTAACCAGTTCCTGCTGTATCATCTTCACATCAGCATTATTATGGTGTGTAAAGCGACAGTGCCAGAGTGAGAGGTCAGCAGGAAGTGTGGATATGCTAAAAGCAGTCTCAGAAGCAATGGTAGTGCCATTGAGGACAGCAGAGTTGGTGGAATCAATGGAGGCAGTGAAGAGAGTCTCTCCCTTGAGTCTAAAGGCCATAGAATGCGAAGAAATCGATATATTGAACCCCTTATTTCGTGTGAGGTATAGACAAGACAGGAGATTACTCCGGAGGTCCGGAACATGCAGTACACGTGAAAACTCGACCGCTCCAGCCATTTTTCCGCCCATAACAGGCTGAAAGACCACTGAACCCATCCTAGCTGAATATATGACAGAGTTGTCTGCTAATCTGATTGGTATGCGACAGGGGGTATATTTCTTGAACCAATGATGGTGTGGGGTCATATGTGACAAAGCACCTGTGTCTGCAATCCAATGGAAGTCAGCATCAAGCTGGAGAGGTAGGGAAGAGGCTGAACACAACAAATCTGAGGTCTTCCATTTCTCTCACTGCCATAACAATTTAAACCCCCCACTTGACTTATCTGATGTCAGTGGCCCCACTCTTTCCCAAAAACCTTTCTGGAGGTACCTTGGATTCTACTTTGATCATTGACTCTCTTTCCAGGAGCATGTTTGATATCATTCAACCAAAGCATTGTCTACAGTGAAAGCTATGGGTATGCTTGGAAATTGCACCAGAGGTCTCCTCTCTCTCCAAAAATGGCTCCTCTATAGGTCATGTATTGTACCTGTGGCTACATATGGATTTCGACTCTGGTACTTTGAGGGCACTTGTAACAAGGTGCTTCTCAAGTCCTTTTCTTCTATGCAGAGACATGCAGCTCTGTGGATCACTGTCATGAGCCAATCCTCAAGAATGGCTCATAGTTTGGACTTGGTATTATTTTCATGAACTCTTATCCACTTTTGCATATTGGTTATATTGGTTTTATCAGTCTTTCACCTTTGGACTTATTCTGACATCTTCCATTTTATTAATTCCTACTGCCTTGTCAAAAATTTCTGACAACTGTTTAATAGTAAATTTTATATCTTCTAACCTTGTAAAATTTGCAGACTCCACTTTGACTATTTCTCCATTTACCACTTTGCTTATTTTCTTTATCAGATCCTATATCCCACATTGTATATAAGTAGCATGACTTTGTACTTGGAGTCCTCAGACTGATAATCAACTTAGTGATATGCTAGTTTTCCTCTGCTCTCTATTCATCTGACTTGGGCTCTTGCTGGGCTCCACTTCTTTACCCGCTTTGTCAGGACAGCTCCCCCAGGCCATCTTCCAAAGGCCACCACTGCTGCACTTGTTCCAACCCTCATTGGACTTGTTGCAGAGATCTTCAACCAAGGCCAAGGTGATGTGGCCCTTGACAGCAAGCATATGCGAGCCCAGGGATGGGCCACATTCACAGATTTCATCTAGGATTGTGCCTCCAGAATTGAGGAGGCCCACCCTAAATGTATGCATGTCACCCATGAGGTGACCCATGGATCTACTGACAAAGCAGAACCATGTGATGTCAACATGGGCTCTCCCAAGGCTCCCAAAAACAAACAGAAGGCCCAGCTTAATCTACCAGCCTGTGGCTCTGGCCCTGTCCACCCCAGCCTGTCTAAGCACATGCATGTGGCCTCTATTCCCAAGCCCAGAACCAGGCCTGATGGCCCAGCCCAGTGAGTAATGGCCTGCCACTGCAAGAGAGTGCAGCAATTGAGTTACCAGTATTGCTGCCCACACCATCAGGAACCTATGCCAGACCCCAGACTACCCCCCCCCACATCACAAGTCACCCCACACAGAATGAAACTAGCCTCCCCACGGGTGAGTTAGGGAACAGCAAGTAGCTCTTCAATGACCCCCAGGAGTCTCTTTACTTGTGCGTGTAAATGGAAGGTGCCCTAGGCATAGTGCGTTGCCTCTAGCTGCCTCCCTGATCATGGAGCTTCACCTAGCCAAAAGCTTACCTTACCTTACCTAGGAGAAACTGATCCAAACCTGCAGAACAGTTAGCAATATGGGGAAGGACTCACCAGAACCCAGTGGACCCTAAAAAGTGTGTGATGGAGTATGTTAGCCCCCTGGGAGGGGGCATGGCAAAAGAAAATGCCAGCAGATTCCTGTTGCAGAAATTAACAAGTTCGTCAAAGTAGGAGGGGAAGTCTGCCTCCTCACTGTGGAACCTCTGACAGGAGGCTAAGATGTGCTGATGAGTTTCAAAGGCAAACCCACAAGGACAAGAGATGTCCTCCTAGACATGGAACTGGGCCCTGTAGGACCCGATAGGGGTATGGTTGAGTATTGTCTGGCACACCCATACACACAGTGTCAAAGATATGAGTTTCAGCAGCCATGCTCCACTATGGAGATACATGGGCTGAATAACTTTGTTGTCTCCCTTATGGAGATGAAGGAAGTCCTTACTAGCATAAGTAGGAAGAGCGAACAGTCTTGTCCACTTGTCTTTGCAAGCCTCAACCTTGGCTTTATGCAGATATCCAAGGGTGGTAGAGGGATGGGCCTCTATGCTCATCTGGAAGGAGGGATCAGTCACATAAGCATGAACTGATCAATGAAAGGGCCACTTCAGCTGAGAGCAGACCTCATAGAATTCGATGGTGCACTTGGCATCAGTGCTGAGCAACTCCATCAGATGGCCACACACTGCCAGGGAGTGAGCCTGGCCAGAGTGGGTAGATGGGTCCACCACTGATTGCACCACAGCAATGTGGTCAGTGAATAGGACAATCGACTTGGTGTTGAGCATGTGACAAGCATGCTCAACTCCCAGCCAAAGGGCAAATAGTTCCACATCCAGTGTGGTAGCTTTGCCCACTGCATGGCAGAACCACCAAAGCAGCTTGTCCCTGTGCAGGAGACAGACAGTAGCAACTGCCTCAATAGTGTGATTGGTGCATACTGAAGCTGTCGAAGCAGCAACGGGGAGTGTAGCGGTGAAGGTAGATGACATAGTCGATGACTCACTTTACTAGGCAGTTAGTCTGTTATGGGAGTGATATGAGGTAGTAGTTGCGACTGAGAGTATAGAATTGACTGTAGAATTATGAGGAAAATACAGAGTATTTATACTAGAATGTCTGAATAATATCTACCATATAGAGGACATTACACCATCGTTTCGAGGTGGTAAAGGGTACAGGTAAAATGTATAGTAAAACATGTATGGTCCGCACGAAGTATTGGTGTGTAAACATAGTGGTATCTAATAATAGAATGCATATGTCATAATTGAGAGTGAATACTAACATAGCAGCGTTATGATGTGCATGTGATTCAACACTCCTCCTCACTCGAAATGGCGGGAGATGCATAATTGAGCGGCTTATGAAAGTGCTTTGTTTAAGCGGCTAGTACAGTGCTAAAGAAATTCAATACCTAGAGAATAAACAAATTTATTGAAGAGAATTGAACCAAGGTTTTTCGTTAGAATATTGGCAGGGTTGTTTGAGCCCTCGATAAATTCCAACTCAATGGAACCTTCTTCAATGATATCTCGGATATAGTGATATCATATATCAATATGCTTCGAGCGTTTTTCTTAAACAGGGTTTTCGCTCCAGAAGATAGATCCGATATTATTGCCATAGAGAATCGGAGCAGGTATTTTGAAACCTATCTCTTCGAGAAGTTGTCGAATCCACATCAGCTGACGGCTGCAATTAGATAGCGCCATATACTCAGCTTCTGTAGATGACAAAGCGACAGTTTTCTGTTTGCAGCTAAGCCAGCTTACAGGTCCACGTGCTATTGTGACAAAGTTACCTGTGACAGATCATCGAGACTGTCTGTCTTGCGCCCAATCACTATTGGAACAAGCAATGACGGCCTGGTTAGAAGCTCCATCAAAAACGAGTCGATAATTGTGCATTGATTGCAAATATTGCAGCACATGGAGTCCAGCCCGGAAGTGCGCATTAGAAGGGGCAGCAGATTGCTGGGAGAGTTTGACAACCGCAAAGGATATGTCAGGTCTCGATCCAATCATAAGATACATCAGCGATCCGACTAACTGTTGGTAACGAGTTCTAAACTTAGGATCTACCTTGTCAACATAGGGTTCGAAGATGAATCTGGATGGCAGCGGTGTGAATTTCGCACCTTTGGGAATCTCAAACTTTTCAAGAACCTTATCGAGGTATTTCACTTGATCTATATAGAGTTTTCTCTCTTTTCGATCGCGTGATATGTTCATGCCTAGGAACTCAGAAAGTTCACCTTGGTCACGACATTCCCAAGTAGTCATGAATTTTTGCTTCAACTCAGTAAGGAGCAGGGAATTCTTTTTACCCATAAAAAAGACATCATCTACGTATACGACCGCAAAGACACGCTCGCCGGTCTTGGGATGTGTACAATGATAGACGCCAGCGTCGGACTTACAGCGCTTGAATCCAAGTTTCAGCATTGATGAAGTGAGTGCTTTCCACCAAGATAAGCCAGCTTGTTTTAGACCGTAGATCGCTTTGCATAATCTCCAGACTTTCTTCTCATGGCCAGGAAGTTGGAATCCTTCTGGCTGCTCCATGTAGATCTCTTCATCCAGATCGCCATATAAATAGGCTGTTTTGACGTCAACAGAGTGAAGGTCAAAGTCCTCAAGCGCTGCAATGCCAAGAAGTAGGCGTGTGGTCTCATATCGGACAACTGGAGAAAAGAGTTCATCAAAGTTGATTCCCTCGATTTGGGAGAACCCTTTCGCGACAAGGCGAGAGTGATATTGATTATCGGACTTGATGTTATAAACCCATCTATTTTTAATAGCTCTTCTTCCTTTTGGGAGATCAATGAGCTCGTATACACCTTGCTTATGAAGCACGTCTAATTCCTCAAGCATCGCTTTTTGCCATTTAGTTTGAGCATCAGCGTCTAAATTCGCGATATCTCGAAACTGTTCAGGAACAGGCCCGTTGGTGCGTTGTGCGAGAAGGAAATCAACTAATTTTACCCCCCCTTCCTTCATGAACTTCGCAAAATCGGTAGATGACAGTTTATTGTCGATACTACTATCCGGATGAGGGATATTCCAATTTTGTAATCTGTTCCGAGCTTCCTCATTGGAAATTGCTCCAGGAATAGGTCGATATTGAGCACAATTGCATGGTAAGTTAGGATTGAGTTCCCTATATCGTCGGATGACATCAAGAGGGTCGCTCCTATCACCATACACGTTTCCTGGTCTGTTCGGAGGTTGAACATTTCGCCTAGGACGGCGATTTTCACGTTCGGTGACCCAGCGGTCAAGCCGTTCTAGTGCATCAAGATCATCCTGGACCGAAGGTCGTGGTGGCGGTACCTCGGGTGGAGATGGAGACTGAGCATGTTTATGTGGACCAGGTTCCTTTTGTGAATGTCCCGGAGAAGGAGATAACTCAACTTCTTCCTCTTCTTTTGGATTGCGATCTTCCGGATCAGTGTAAGAAAGAGGTGGGCTTGGCGATCTAGGAGGTGAAGGTGTTTTAGGGCGTGGAGGAGCACGAGGTGAAGGCACACAAGGCGGCTCTCCTCCTCGAGGTGTAGGCAGATGGTCTACATGTGGAACATTCGGAATAGTCGAGATTGGAGGAATCTCAGTGCGAGGCGGCTCGGGGTAAACCGCAGGTTTTTGATCTGGGCATTTAGAAAACATCTTTTCATCAAAGATGACAGTCAGTGAGATAAACTCAGCATTCCCTCGAGTATGGCAGAGAAAGATGTAATTCTTCTCCTGATCATATCCAACGAAGATCATCAGTTCAGATTTCGCAGATAATTTATTCGGGCGCATTTCGTCCGGAAGGAACACATATGCAGCACAACCGAATACTCATAGGTGACTGATGTCAGGTTTATGTCCATGTACTAACTCAAACAGAGTTTTCCATTGGATGCGGTTCATCGATGTGCAATTGTAGATGTGGGTTGCGGTATTAATCGCAAAATCCCACCATGAATCTGGAAGACACGCGTGAAGTCGCATGGCTTGCGCCTTCTCATGTAGTGTTCGATTCAATCTTTCTGCTCGCCCGTTCTGTTGATGGATGCGGGGCGCACTCGGTGTGAACTCAATTCCTTTCACTCTAAGATAATCTTGCAGGGTACCTGCTACGAATTCTCCTCCTCAATCGGATGTAAATTGACAAATCGATTTGCCAAATTGGTTCTGAACATAAGTTAGAAGCTCAACCATACGGGGAGCTGCTTCGGCTTTTGATCGCAGAAGCACCACATGGGCAAATGAGGAGTAATCGTCCAATAAGGTCATGACCCATTTATACTTGTGATAAGATATGATGGGGAGCTCAAAGAGATCACTGTGAACGTGTTCAAAGGCTTCTTTTGCCCGAATTGGGTTATCATTAAAGGGTTTTTGGTGCATCTTCCCTTTCATGCAGCCTGGACAAGGGTGCGAATGATCGGGAATTGAAACCTGAGGTCCATTCAGCGTGGAGTCAGTAGTTTTGCTCAACACACGATTAGACGGATGTCCTAAACGTTGATGCCAGATATTATAGTCAGGATGCTGAGCAATGTGGCTCGAAGCATTCAAATGTACAATTCGACATCTTACTGTTTGTAGCGTAGGCTGCCACTCAGAACGAGGAGCCGCCAACAAGACGGCATTGCCTGACTCATCCCGAAAGATAGTACCATGTTTATCAGCCTCACTGCGCAACCCAGATTCCAAGAGTTGACTGGCAGACATGAGGCGATCGTGCATACCCTTTACATAGAACACAGGGGACAATGAAGTCACCGCAGTGATCGTCTTTCCGTTATCATGGATCTTGTGTTCAATCAAGACAGTGCCTCGACCCAATATAGATAGGGGAGCGTTTTTGTTCGCTGTCTGAATTTCACCAAATTTTCCCATTTCGATTGTAGAAAAATCGTCCAAATAGGGTGTGAAATGTGCGGAAGCACCTGAATCGAGAATCCAAGAAGCAGCCCGTGAAGGTGCTTTCTTTCCCTTACAGTGGCAACATAAAGCTCTCTCACACTTAGATAGATTTACACAGCGCGGCACAGAGGTCAAATCACAATTTAATAAAAGCCCCACAGGGGCGACCGAAATAGTGCACGATACAAGACAAGTATATACAGGAGCCAGAGACGACATAACTAGTCCGCGAAAATGTTCAGCATGGCCAGGAGTGCTCACATGGGAGCAGGCTCGAGTGGGGCAACAGGCCCTTTCTCGGTCATGCTGTGGCATCACCATATCAGTGTTAATCCAATCAGAGATAGAAGAAAAAACTTGCGTTGTCCACAACCCAGAAGTCCACCCGTCAGAATCCTCTCCCTCTGAGTCGGATTTGAGTATTGGATCAGCCGGAGGTGTCATCCTCGGCGACGGTGGGCATTCGTCCATATCTCCTCCATAATAAGGGATTTCCTTGATAATGGAGCCCATCGTTTCGGCTTCAACTGTGAGGTCGGTGAGCCTTTCATCTCAAATTTTCAGCACTTTATCCTTGGTAGCTTGCGAGCTTCTGCGACGATATCCCTCGGACTGAGGAGATTCGGAGATTCGCTCCTGAAGCTGCGGTGTATTCTTTCGCGCTTCTGCAACCAGGTGGCGTGTGGATGATGAAGGGCTTGCATTAGCCGGTTCTGCCAGCGAGGTGATCCGGTTCGCGAGGAGAGGACGGTTAGCGATAGCGGGGGCAGCGAAACCGATGGCACTGGAAGCGCCATATTGAGGAGCGACGGTGGTGACTCCAGAGGAGTTGGAGGTGTTGGCATCGGTCGCAGCTTCATTAGCAGCGCCCTTGCCTTTTTTGCCTCCTCTCTTACCACATTTTCCTTTTTTGCCATCTCCGCCAGGATTGCCAGATTGGGTGTTACCAGGCTTCTGGCCAGCGCCCTGATTAGGAGGCTGCTGCTGCTGTGGCTGCTGCTGGGGCTGTGATCGAAACGGCCCTTGTTGTCCTTGCCCCTGGCGTTGTTGATTGCCGGGGTTCCGATTCTGCTGCCATTGACCATTGGAGCGGCCGGCGTGAGAAGCGGAAGCAGTCATTTTCTGGGACCAAGCAGCCTGGATGGCGCTATGGACCAGATCCCATGTGAGTTGGGACATTTTCGTTTGGTTCGCAAGGATAGACTGCGCTAAGGTTTCCATCCCTTGCGGGACAGCGCGAAGCAGAATCATGGCACGGATCACCTCGGGAAGTTGTGCAGTCGCGCCTTCGATCCGAGTGAATAAAGATTCAAGCTCAGCGATGGACTGAGCTGGATCCATGTTTCCGGGGAGAGACCAGGAGACAGCACGGACGAAGTTGCCATAAACTGATGCAGGACCTTGGATGCCGTAAAGGCATTGGAGTTCATCCCAAGTGGTTGTGGGATCTCCTTGGACGATCAAATGGAGCATCGAATCTGGGATAGCTTGAATCAGCATGCCTATCGCAGATTGTTCTAAGAAATTCATTCGACGTTCTTCCTCAGTCTGAAGCGCATGGGAAGCGGCAGCTTCTGCAGCATTCGTGACGTTATTGTCTGCGTCCATGACTGGAGCAACAAGAGGTGGGAGCAGAGGAACCATGCCATTTGTGACAGTCCAACCCATAAGAGGGGTTCCAGGGGTCATGATCATAGAAAGGTATCCCTGCATCCTCATGGACCAAAACTGGTAGTTCTGGGGGCCTTGAAGGATTAGGATGCAAGAAGCTCCGTTGATAGAAGACATTCTAAAAAGAAGTCGTCAGTCAATGTTGTTCGTTAGAAGCAGCAGTGATGCGCTAATTGAGCAAGGTTTCGAACCCAAATCGCCTAAGGGCTAGAGTAAGACACAGAAATGAGAAGGGATGCTGGGCCCTTTACAAGGTACAGCGGTGGCGCTAGGAAGCGGCCTTCCCATAACAGGTCAATCTAGTCCTTCTCAGACATCAAGCACAGCAAGCTAGTCAGCTAGTGCGATATCGAGCTGGTGATCGGGGCCCATAACCTGTCAAAGCAGCAACGGGGAGCGTAGCGGTGAAGGTAGATGACGTAGTTGATGACTCACTTTACTAGGCAGTTAGTCTGTTATGGGAGTGATACGAGGTAGTAGTTGCGACTGAGAGTATAGAATTGACTGTAGAATTACGAGGAAAATACAGAGTATTTATACTAGAATGTCCGAATAATATCTACCATATAGAGGACATTACACCATCGTTTCGAGGTGGTAAAGGGTACAGGTAAAACATATAGTAAAACATGTATGGTCCGCACGAAGTATTGGTGCGTAAACATAGTGGTATCTAATAATAGAATGCATATGTCATAATTGAGAGTGAATACTAACATAGCAGCGTTATGATGTGCACGTGATTCAACAGAAGTATCAGTAACCACTGTCACACAGTCAAGATTGGATCTGGCATGATCATATGCAGATTCCAATGCCCAGAGTTTATTAGCATCATCTTGATCGTTGTCAACCTCTTCGAATTTGACCCTGTCTGCAAAGTGGTCCATGAGTCAGTGTCCTGGGTGAGCTTCAGTGGCATCCGTATTGAAGTGCTCAGTGAGTTGGGGAAGCTTGGAAGCAGCCTCCATGATAGAAGATCGGGTGTGATCTGCCACCCTCCTGAGATTCAAAAGGTGGTGGTGGTGCATAGGCATGCCAGCCAGAGTGCCCCTACCCATTAAGGATCTTAGAGGGTGGATGCAAGAAAGAGTTGCAATGTGGAACGATGACCACAAAGTGAGTTTCTTGACATTGGTTCTTGATCTCATACCACCAACTGGAAGCTTTCTTCCCACACTTTTGATCACTGTCCTCAATGTCCTTGAACAGCATCTACTGGTCTGATTAGTCCATAATCCAGTATACAATGCCCCCATGTTGTGCCCAAGGCCACAATGGGGCCCAATCAGTGGGATTGCCTATGGATCCCCCACCAACACTGACAGGAGGGGGGCTACTCATCCCTCTTCTCCCCCGATCCTCTCTTGGGCACTCCCCAGGCTCCCCTGGACCCCCTACGCACCCCCACTGGCCAACACAGGTCAAGGGCTGCCTCTGCTGCCCCTGGCAGCCACCCCTCGTCACACTTGGCTTCTCTGCCCAGCCTCAGAGACTCCTGCTTGGTTTTGTGTCAACGAATGCTCTCTCTGACCCCCACAGACTCTTGACCACCCCTGCCTGTCTCTGATGTCTCTGTGCTGTCGCAAGGCAGTTAGGAGAACTCTTTTGCAGCCTTTGGGCCGTCTTCCCTTCATTTGGATGACAGTTTGTTGGTCAATGACAATGCTGGAGCAATCAGCACCTCTTTTGCTGATGCTGCCAACTGGCTGGGCTGGAATCTTTCCTCCCCATCAACTACTCCCTCCCTTCAAGACATGGCTATGAGGTTCATTACCCTGGCTGAAGTCTTCTCTCAGCCTAAGTGGGGCAACCTGCCAGCTGACCCCGAGGATCCTGATGACCAAAGAACAGTTGCCAAGGCACTCTGTGCTCTCTTTACTGACCCCCAGGGCAACATAGACACCAATATGAGGGATGTGACACCTGGTCCCAGGCAGGCTCTTGTGCCTGCCTAGCCAGCACCCCCTCCCCCCTTCTCCTCTAGGCCTGCAGCACCCTGTGTGCCCAGAGCTGCTGACCCAGTCCCTCCCCTGAGGGCTAGGACAGCTGGACAGGGGTCCTCCACTGTGTTTCCCAAGCCAGCTGACAAGGGTAAACACCCTGCTAAGTATGCCAACATCCCTGTGATGGAGGCTACCCTCAATCCCAAGTTGACCCCTGCTAAATGCTCTTTTGCTTAGGCAGCAGCAACCTCTCCTTTCTGTGCAGTGCCGAAGGCCCAGCAGGGCTCTGGGAACTCATCCCTGGTTCTCCTTGCTTGTGCCTTTCCTCACCTCTCCCCCGATGAGCTCCTTTGCCTTCACAAGCAAGGGTTGTCATCTAGTAGCAGGGCAGATGATTCCCCTAGGAAGTGTCCTTACACCACTACCTCAGGGCCATCCCATAAGGTGGTCCTCCTTACAACCAACAATTCTTCATTGCGGTTGAACTCTGACAAGGCAATGTGCCAAGTCAACCGTTACCTCTCTGAGAAGAAGAACCATCTTTGCCTCAAGAGTGGTATCATTGTCTACGGCAGATGGTCTTTCCAGACCAACATTGTTCCCAATCCTGCTCAGCTAGAACTTATTTGCGAGGGCTTTGCTCAGCATGTCTGGCCTACAGTTAACTGCCAGGTTGATGTGGCTGTTCTCCAGTCATGATCCTTTCTTAAGATCATTGACATCCCATGCTTCAGCTCTAGTGACACTATAATGGGTGCTAACATCATGAAAGAGGCAATGCATTGGTCTGCCCACTGTCACCTCTTTGCCCTGGAAAGGGCTCCATGTGCATCCCTTCTTGTCCTCTTACCATCACCATCTCTTGAGTTGGTGTCTTAGTTTGAGCACAATACTACATTGTCTACACTAGCGAAACATGGGTAGGTGAAAGTCTAAAGCTATTAGTCGTGAGATCGCAAACATGGACCTCGACTCCGACATCACATCCAGCGATGACGAGCTTGACATAATCAAAGAGGCCCCCAGGCCCTCCACCTCTACCCAGCCCAGCTGCTCTATGGCAGAATTCAAGGCTCTGGCCACCTCTATGAGGGCTGATGTTCAGTCACCCTCACCTCTTCCCTTGGTGCCCGCTGACATTCCATTGCTGGCACCTACTACTCAGCCTCCAGTGACCTTAGGTCCCAAGGCCCCACTCATTGCTGGTGGTACCACATACTACCCAGTTCCCACTCCTCCTCCAATTGTGCCATCCACCCCATCGTCCTCTGCTGGGACTGTGCCTGGAGATGATGCTGCAGCCAAGCGGGCTTTCAACAGCCTCAAGAAGTTCTCGCACTTCATGTGAGAACTCCCTGATGATTCCCTCCTCGACAAGGATTATGCCAAGGCATGTGCTAGCTATCTTGCTAGTGCCATCTACGAATTTGAGATGAGTGGGCATGGGAGTGCATGCATTTCCATGGGCAAACAGTGGGCCAGCCATGGCTGGACCACCTTTTGCTCCTTCATGCAGGGCTTCGCTCAGTTCGATGAGCCGGAAGCCTCCCCTAAAGACACGTGCATTGTCTATGAGGTGACCCATGGATCTGCTGATAAAGTGGAACCATGTGACATTGACATGGGCTCCCCCAAGACACCCAAGCAAATGCCTAAGGCACCGCGGCCCGCTCCGGCCCAGTCCCCCATACCACCCAAGTAAGCACCCCCTAAGGTGCATGCTAGTAGCCCCCCTCGAGTGCCCATAAAGGTGCCCATCCCCACTTCTGCTCTGGCATCTCATCAGTGCTCGTTTGCGGAAGCCACCTATTCCGGCGCTTCGGCACTGCCTATGTCACTCATCAAGCTGGCACAGGCAAACCCCTCCCTCAACCCTGATCACGTTGCTGTGATGCATCAGGCTGCCACTTCCACTGCTGGCTCTGCCAAGAAGCCATGCATGACCACTGCCAGGCCCACCCACCATCAATTGTTCCTTGATTTCACTGGCAATGCCAGTGAGATCACTTATCTCCATCACAAGGCCATGCGCCTTCTCAATGGCGCCCTCTCACATGCCAAGTCTTCTTTGCATGTTAAGAATATCACCAAGGCATACAGCACTATTGTGCTGTACACCTTCACCATACCCTCAGACTCTGACATCACTGTCATCGAGTTTGCTATTCCCTCCATCTTCACCACCCCATTCGAGCTGAAGACATGCCACCCCAGGTCGAGGTCTTATCTCAAGATCCTTGATGTCCCCTTCCATGTGAACAGCATCTGTATTACACCAGTTCAGATCACTGACTGCATGCGATTGTCTCCATTCAAGGACACTTTCACTGATGTCTCATCTGTGCACATCATGCGCAACTCCCCCAAGGCTGACACCACTACCATCTGGTTTGACCTATGGGATTCTCAGTCAGGAGCTGGTGCCAAGAAGCTCCTCAACAAGTACCTCGACTTCAACAGTATGCAGGCCATCATCAAGCCTGCCTGTGCCCACCCTGGTGTCCCTCAGTGCCAGCACTGCTGGTACTTTGGTCACTCTACCCCCACCTGCCACAACTGTGTACTCAGGTGTTCCCAGTGTGGTGGTCCTCACCATAGTGAGAATCATCACTCTACATCATCATGCTGTAAGGGAAGTCTGAAGGCAAACCCCCCATCCTGCCCACACCCACTGGGGAACCCTGTCCCCATATCTCATGTATCAACTGCAAGGGTGACCATGCAGCTGATGATCAAAAGTGCCTGTTCTGGTGCCACCAGTTTGACTGTGACTGGCTTAGCTATCACAAGGAGGACAATAGGAGGCCCCAGTAGTAGGTCATGTACCTGCTTCAACGCATCTTCCAACCCTGTCGGTATGTTGCTGGGGCCACACACACATGTAAGCTTACTGTTAGAGGTCTGTGAGTTGGACTTTAGTTTCACTTCTTTGTTACTATGCCATGTCTCTATGCCGTTGAGTAGTGTACTATATTTGGACAGGACTTTATCTATTCTCATCTCTGTAGTGTTTGGCTTGGGTAGCGGTACTTAGGCCCTGTATTATGTTGGCAAGCGTGGACTGTGACTGGGCACCATGTAATAAATCATTGATTTTTTTAAAAAAAAAAAAAAAAAAAGGGCTCTATGCATCCTTCCCCCTACTCATGGGTCTGATACCATCACCTGCTCCTTTGAGGTCTGGGATTCCAAAGCTGGTTCCTGGGCCAAGAGCCTCATCGGTAAGGCTCTTTATATTAGCCAGCATCCTTGTTGTATTTGTGAGGCATGGGCCTGCCCAGGTGTCCTTGTCTGCCAGCACTGCTGGCAATGGGGCCACAAGACCTGTCTGTGCAAACAGATGAACCCCAAGTGTCCTTGGTGTGCCCAGCCACACTACAAGAACTTGCATCATGCATTGGCTACCTGTTGCCAAGGTAACCTTAATGCAAACCCCCCTAAGCAGCCCACCCCTCAGGGGCAGGCCTGCCCTCACTTGGCAGTATATCCTAACTGCAAGGGCGACCACCCAGCCTCTTTGAAGGCTTGCCCATTGTGGAAGCACCACTTTGATGCAGCATGGATAAAGCAAGCATATGCAGAGGTACATGACCATTGGTCTCATCCTCCTACCTCAGCCCAAAACTCACATATCCATGTCTAGGGAACCTAGTACAATTACAGAGTTGAGGATATTCAGTCAGAATATTAACTGTAACTATGCACACGTTGACTACATTTTGGATAATATACAGGGTGATACTGATATTCTCTTCCTTCAGGAGCCACCTTGGCACTCCATTAGATGAACCATCTTGACCTCCTCTCCAGAGGGAGATGAGGTGGTGGGTGCCCCCAAGCACCCAGACTGGTTGTATATGGTGCATCCCCCTGCACCAGACAGCCCCCCTCACATTATGGCATATGTCCATAAGTGGCTCTCAAGACTGAGGCCTGCTCTTTGGTGGGATCTTTTTTTTTTTTTTTAAAGCAAAGAATTTATATAGCAGTGCTCAATCGCAGTCCACTTTTAACTAAATAATACAAACAGACAGTACACTATGGCAAGCCAGGGTATGTGAAGTGGTTGAAGACTGCTTAAGACAAAGACTATATATGATTAGTCCAGTGAAATAGAGAAGACTCAGGAGAGAGACTAAAGAACCAGGCATTACATGCAGAGATTGGACTCAAATGAAAAGAAGAGAGAGGAAATGAAAGAATAAAGTTCACCTTCATTTGGATCAGCAGGCACATGGGCTAGAAGTATGTCAGATGTGCTCTGGACAGTCTACAAGTATTTGTGATTGATTTGTTGATGTGTGAAGTTAGAGTTGATGCAGAGGTTGCTTAGTCAGTTGTAGATCACCTGACTGGATGTTCAACTCTCCTGTGGATGCTTTCTTGACTCTCAGTCATTTACAGTTGTCCACAGATTCCTGTGTGAGTTGTGAGCTCCCTGGCCAATTTCTCTGGTTTCTAGGACCTCCTACACGTCCCCTGTGTGTCACCTTTTAACAGGTTATGGGCCCCGGCCTCTAGAAGCCTCAGACAACAACTTTTGCTCCTTTCTTCCTCAACTGTCTTCCTCTTCTCCTATCCGCTGTTTTCACATTTTCTCCTTCATATGGCATTGCTCTGGTCGCCTCTGCACACACCTGTCAATCTTGCGTGTCTCCACGACTTCACCAAGTTTCGCCATGTTCCGACCATTTCTCATTCCACTATCCCACTTCCATTCCTAATCACTCTATCCTAATCCTAATATTCCTCTGCTCCTCCCATGCCAACTGTCACCCTGTTCTGCTCCGAACTTTGCCAGTCTGTCTATCCCACCGTTTGCCATGTATACCCATCATTACTCAACCACCAAGACTTTCCTTGTCGCCCTACATCGCATTTCAGCTTCCTAGTCTGCCCAGATGTCTTCCTCTGGCCCCAACTTTGACAAGCTCAATGCCACCAACTACTCTACCTGGGCATGCGAGATGCAGGCATGGCTCCAGGCCTCTGGCCTGTGGAGACTGGTCAAGCCTGAAATCCCTTCCCCTACTACCTAAGCCACCTTTGACTCAAGGGAGGCCTGGAATGTGAAGGCTGACAAGGCTGCTGGCTGGCTATATCTCATGGTGGCATCAGACCAGAGGGTTCACTTCACTGATAGGGATGATCCTGTCAAGATGTGGACAGATTTGCAAGCTGTGCACCTCCAGAGGTGTCCTGGCACTCGTTTTAATGCCTATGACAATCTCTTCAACATCAGGAAGGCTGAGGACGAGTCCCTGCAGTCCCTGATCAACAGGGTGGAGGAGAGCATGAAGCAGATCCAAAATCTTTGCCCTGATGACTTTGACCTCAAAGGCCTGGATGAAGAGCTCGCTTCTATGGCTCTAATCCGAGTCCTGCCCACTGAGGAGTACTCCTCCTTCATTTCCTCCCTCCTCCTGAAGGACAAACTTGACAAGGCTGCTGTGCATCAGGCCTTTGTCACTGAGGACACCCAATGTCGCAGGAGGGCCATAGACCTTCCCTCTTCCTCCTCTGCACTTTCTGCCACCTCCAGAGGCCTCAAAACGGCAAAATCGACTGATCCATGTGGCTGGTGTCACAAAACCGGTCATGCAGAGGCCAAATGCTGGAGAAAGGACAAGGATCGCCTCAAGGCCCAAGAGGACACTCAGAATGCTCCCCCCCAGTCCAAACAACGAGGAAACCGTGCTAACAAGGCCCAGGAGGACTCTGATGGCTCCCCTGCCCCTCCAGCATCCGGAGAAGCGAGCAGAGTCACAGAATTCACTGGAAATGCAAGTACAAGCTCTCCCTCCACTCCCATTGCTTCCCCCACTTCACCAGCCTCTTCTCCACCCCTCCAGCTCGATGCTGACTTCCATTGGATTGCAGACACAGGTGCTACATCACATATGACCCCACACCATCATGGGTTCAAGAAATATACCCCCTGTCACATACAAATCAGATTAGCAGACAACTCTGTCATATATTCAGCTGGGATGGGTTCAGTGGTCTTTCAGCCTGTTATGGGCGGGAAAATGGCTTGAGCGGTTGAGCTTTTGTGTGTACTGCATGTTCCGGACCTCTGGAGTAATCTCTTGTCTTGTCTATACCTCACACAAAATAAGGGGTTCAATATATCCATTTCTTCGCACTCTATGGCCTTTAGACTCAAGGGAGAGACTCTCTTCACTGCCTCCATTGATTCCACCAACTCTGCTGTCCTCAATGGCACTACCATTGCTTCTGAGACTGCGTTTAGCATCTCCACACTTCCTGCTGACCTCTCACTCTGGCACCATCGCTTTGCACACCATAATTATGCTGATGTGAAGAAGATGATACAGCAGGAACTGGTTACTGGGCTCAAAATCGACTCCTCAGCTCAGCCTGATGCAGTTTGCAAGCCCTGCCTTGCTGGAAAGATGCACTCCCTTCCTTTCCTGCCCTCAGCCAACCACAATCGCTCCCCACTCGAGTTGGTGCACTCAGACCTCCATGGACTGCTCCCAGTGCCTACCCACAGTGGCTACAAGTACTGGATGACATTTATTGATGATTCTACGTGTTTTCGAGCTGTCTACCTGCTTAGGGCCAAGTCAGAAGCCTTTGAAGCATTCAAGGAGTACAAGGCTTGGGCAGAGAACCAGCTAGGAGTGAAAATTCGTGCTCTACAGGATGATAAAGGTGGTGAATACATGTCCAATGCATTTTTGCAGTTTACCAAGGACTGTGGCATTGAGAGGTGTCATTCCACTCACAACAGGCTCCAGCAGAACGGCCTAGCTGAGAGAGCCAACAGGACTATGGGGGAACGCATTACAGCCATGCTAGCAGAGTCTGTACTCCCTCCTTCATTCTGGGGCCACTGTATTGCTTCTATTGTCCATGTGTGGAATAGACTTCCTACAGCTCCTCTCCCCAACACTACACCCTTCCAGGCATTTTTCAAGCGCAAACCAGACGTTTCCCACCTCAGGGTATGGGGGTGCACTGCCTATGTGCATATACAGCGAGATAAGTGCAATTCCTTACAGCCTCATGTCGAAAAATGCGTTTTTATTAGTTATCCAACTGGCTACAAGGGCTGGCTCTTTTACAACCCCACCACTCACCAAATTCGCATTTCTGAGCGAGCTGACTTTGATGAGAGGTACTTCCCATATCTCACAGGTTCTAAACGCAACAATGTACTGTCTTTTGCGCTCCCTGAACCTCCAGCACCTCCTCAATCTTCAAGTAGCCCTTCTACACCTTTTCTTCCACTTCCTCCATCCTCTGGCTTTCCACCGCTCTCAGATGAAGGGGGTGATGTTGACCAGCCTCCAGAATGTTGATCTGAGCCTCCTGAGCCACCTAGAGCACCAGCTCGGCCCCAGCAGCCTCCAGAGTCTCCCAGTCACTCTCCCAAGTCTGAGGAGCAATCTCTGCCTCCCAGTCCATCTTTTCTTTTTTTTTTTTTTTAAATCAATGAATATATATAGCAGTGCTCAATTGCAGTCTGCTTTCAACTAAATAATACAAACAGGTGGTACACTATGGCAAGCCAGGGTACACAAAGTGGTTGAAGACTGCTTAAGACAAAGACTATGTACAATTAGTCCAGTAAAATAGAGAAGACTTGAAAGAGACTATGAAACGAGATGTTATACACAGAGATCAGACTCAAAAGAAAAGAAAAGAGAGGAAATGAAAGAGTATAGTTCACCTTCATTTGGTTCGGCGGGCACAGGAGTTTGAGGCGATGGTGGACATGTGTCATGATTAGAGAAGGCAAAAGCAGCTGGGTTCTTTTTCAAGAACTCGACAAGGTACTCATATTGAGAGAATGCACATTGCACCCATTGAGTGTGGATGGGATAGAGGGGACAATAGCACAAGATATGATGTCGCGATTCCAAGCAGTGGCCACAACGACAGGATTTAGGTTTAAGGAAGAAGAACCTCTCGCAATAGGCTCCAATTGGAGCATGGTTTAGAATGGCCCAAGTTATGCAAGCACATAATGATGGCGACTCGTTGGCTAGAGGAAGCCAGGTGCCCCCCTTGACGTAAGTGGGGATGAGGAACTTGCAATTTTTCTTTGAGAGAAGGAAACTGCTGCCGCAGTACTTCTTCTTCCAAAATGTAGACTCCCATGATTTCTGGCAGTTGTTGGTGGCTTTCCATCGCAGAAAGTCTAAAGTGGCACCTGTGTTAGAGGGAGCATGGATGTGAGTGGATGGGACATCATTATGAACTTTAAGATGGGGTTTCCAATGCCACTTGGATGGGACCTCCCAGAAGTCAATAGAACAGGATGGTTTGGCTGCAAGCCAGTTGGATAGTAGTCAGCAGACTTGGATAGAATGTGACTGGCTCGAGTGAATAGAAGGGTTGACTGCCAGCTTGGCTGCTGGAAGGCAGTCGGTGATGAGGATGATGTGGTCACATTGTAGGGATATGGCCTTGGTGATACTGATACAGATGGAATAGAGTTCAGCGTCTGTGGAAGACACCCAGCTGCTTGCCTGTTTTGCATGGGACACTTGTCATCCACTGCAATATAAGTGTGCTGCCAAAACCACCTGAAGGGAACCTACAAGGGGAACAGAAGTGTCAGTAACAACTGAAATACAATTACGATCAGAAGAAGAGGAAGAGAAAACCAAATCAAGAGAGGATATGTGTTTATACATCTCTTGTTTGTCCGAGCAATTACAAGGATGAAAATAAATAGAGTCAGAAAAGATATCCATGAGGCAAGACCCAGGCTTGGATTCAGGAGTGAAGGGAGAGAAAAAGTCAGAAAGATGAGAAAGAGAGTTATCTACATCAATAATAGGGCCTTTGACTTTAGCTTTTTTGGCTGTAGTGAGAAGGCGAAGCAATTGGGGATGGGGGGAAGAATTAAGAGAGAAATGATCAGATAAGAGGGAATGTAGCACGTGATTTGAAGGTAAAGTAGAGACTCAAAATGAAGAATGAATAGCTAATTTATGGAGGTGAAGATGGATAGGAATAAGTCCAGTGATACTTTCAATGCCACCAGATGGAGAGGTGCGGAAGGTGCCAGTGATCCAGAGAGCCGCACACCTTTGTATGGAAGATAAGGACTTGAGAAGTGCCTTATTGTGAGCGCCCTCATAGTACCATAGTCGGAAGCCATACATGGCCACAGGCACAACACATGACCTATATAGGAGTCGTTTTTGTATAGGAGATAGACCTCAGGTTGAGTTGCCTAGCATACCCATGGTTTTCACCATGGATAATGCTTTAGTGGAGTAATATCAAACGTGCTCTTGGAACGAGAGTTGGTGGTTGAAGTAGAAACCAAGGTACTGCCAAAAGCATTTCAGGTGTAGGAGAGGGCCACTGACATCAGATAAGTCAAGTGGGGGATTAGAATTGTTGTGTCGATGAGAGAAGTGAAAGACCTCAGATTTATTGTGTTCAACAACTAGTCCAAGGTCAGTGCATATGGAGTTAATGATGGAGTATGCTAGTTTAAGGGAAGAAATGGTGTCAGTGTAGTTCTTCGCTTGAGAGATACAAAGCCCATCATCAACAAAAGATAGAAGTGAAGAGGGAATGGATTGTAGGCAAGCACATTGGTCAAACATGAACATAAGAGGTGCCAAGTAGAGTGCTGAGAGTATTGGAGAAAGAGCTGACCCTTGCCCTATGCCAACATCCATGTCATGGGCTTCAGAAAGAAAAGTATTCCACATAAATTGAGTCAATCAACCTGTGAGATAGTGGGAGAAAAATTTGATGAGTTCTGGGGCGAACCCCTGGGATCGCATGATATCAGTAAGAATGTCATGGTTAAGAGAGGGGAAGAATTGGGCAATGTCGAAGGTACAAATGCTAGTGATCATACCTTTGGCCCATCTGGCCCGAATAACGTGAGTAAGGAAAACACCTGCATCTTTGGTGGAGCATTGGATAACTCTGCCCATTTGATTTGGGTGAAGAGCTCCTGAAGAGACTGCCTCAAATTGCATACGGCAAGCGATCATCTTTTCAATAAGTTTGCCTAAAGTGTTTAGTAGAACAATAGGATGAAATGCTTTAGGAGTATCATAGGCCAATTTATTTGGCTTGGGGGTGATAATAGAGACCGAGTCTTTGAAGTGACTTGGCCAGTGAGAGAGATGTACACATGCATTAGCAATAAGTATAATGTTTTTGAGACAATTGTTACGAGTGACAATTGATTTTAGATGTCTCCAAGAGATGTGATCGGGACCTGGTGCTGAAGAGTTAGCACAAGACAAAAGGGATTCGGTGATTTCAAGAGTGGAGAAGTCCGCCCAAGAATGGGGAGGAAGGGATTTCATTTCATTCAATATATGAGGACTTACCGGTCGCCCTGATGCAGAATTGTATGACAAGTGAAGTGCATTCCACAAGTCTGGGAGATCATTACACAGGTGACCTTGGTATCAAATGCTCTTGATGGCCAGGAGTTTCCATTGTTTGACCCATTCCATGAGATCCCAGGGTCATTTGTTGGTTGATGCAATTTCATGTATGTGTTTGTCAAAAAAAGAACGTTTGGTGGCACAAGTAGCCGCTCTGAATGCTCACCAGTCTTTTCTGTCTTTGGTTCTCCTATATGTAAGTAAGGTCTCAGAGCAGTGGGGGGACCACCATTCCTTCAACTGATTGGTGATCCATATAGTTTTAGAGTTTGTATTCCATGAATCAGAGAAGATATGAGAAATAGAGTCAGAAATATCATCCAATAGAAAAATGGAGTGAATGTTTGAACAGTCAATAGCTACTAGATGCTCTGAGACCTGGGAAATAAAGGTGGTCTCTTTATCACTATCCTTAGGTAGTACACATTTTTTATAATTAATATGATCTGGGTAAATTGGGAGATTGATGAGTAGAGGTGCATGATCCGAAGGTAGTCTCGAATTTACATCAATGATGTGGGAGGTGGAAATGTTAGCGCAAAAGATAAGATTGATAACAGAATTATCATGGTTTTCTATGGAAGAAAAATGGGTTGGAGAAAGGGCAGTCAGTATTGACCTTGTGAGATTGAAACAATCCACTAACTCCATTAGAGTTATGGCAGAATGAGGGATATGGGTAGCTGAAGGGTCCCATTCTGGAGAGCGACAGTTAAAGTTGCCTCCCATATACACAATATTAGGAATGTCAATGAAGTTTGTTGAAAGAAAATTAATTGCTGATGAAGACAAATCAGAGTATATGTTGAGAAGATAAATATAATTACCCCAATTGAATAATCCCAATATTTGAATATCACAGTGATTAATCCACTCCTGTTGAAGGATGGGTCTCATACAAATCAAATGTCTGTGAACGTAAGTCAAAGTACAGGGGCAGGGGTCATTGGGCTTAGTAGGGCGAACCATACACAGCCACTCAGGATGGATAGGGGCACCAATGACATCATCTCCTTCAGAGTTAGTCATAGAGGGTGCTTTGTGGATGTGATTCCATGGGGGTTCTGGTAGAAAAAGGATGTTGAAGTCCAGCTTCTTGGACTCAAGAATGGTGTCAACAAGGGCATAAGAATGTCCCACGTTTTGTGAATAGATATGAACAGAGGAAATAATATTGCTCTTACCAGACATATTTAAACTGCAACTCTGCCACTGGAGTGATTGGTGTTGGTGTGACTCAGCAGCTTTGTTAGAGTGCCAGGTCCGGTTGAACCTGTTTCTCCAAAAGGGACACTTAGTGTCGTTAGCATAGTGGTCACCTTTGCAATTAAGACACTTGAAGTTTTTGAGATGAGGGCATGGGGCACCATCAGGAGTGGCATCACAAGGGGGGTTGGATTTAGGGTTAGCCTTGCAACACCAGGCCATAGATCGATGGTTCTCAACATGGTGAGGACCACCACAGATTTGACAATGAGTGCCAAGGGCACGGCATGCATGAGTGGGGTGGCCCCACCACCAGCAATTCCTACATTGTGCAACACCAGGATGCATACTGGTGGTGCAGATGGTGCCAATATGTTGGCCAAAATTTATAGTGCAGTTGACCAACGTCTTGGCCTTGGTACCATTTTGGGAGTCCCAAATGTCGAACCACACAACAGCTGTATCCGACTTTGGGGAGGCTTTCATAATGCGAGGGCGAGCAGTGAGGATGACATTTTTGAAGAGGGATGATTGACCAAGGGCCTGCTCAATGAAAGTGGGAGATAAAGGGTTGGAGGAATTGGCTACCCAGTAAGGGACACTAACGATTTTGAGGAATGACTTGGATTGTGGAAGACGGGGCTCTATGGGTATGGTGTCTCCAAGTTGCCAGGCTTTTTTCAGCCAGGACTTAATGGTATCGAGGTCAGTAGGAGTAGCAACACCAGAAGTGGTGATGGATATACCATTGTATGATTTGCAGACAGATTCGATGCAAAGTTTGGATTGGGCAGCAGTAAGGCTGCAGTTGCAGAACTCAGTTGCTTTGATAAAGTCTTTGATATGATCTGTGATGATGTTTCCCTTGAAAGGGATGAGAACTTGGCAACAGGTTGGACTGTGCATTGTTATTTTCAGTTTAGCATGTTGGGCACTAGATGTTGATGATTTGGGCACTTGATGATGGGCGCTACCAAAACCTGCCTTGTACATGGCAAGGACTTTGTCATAAGAAAGTTCAGGGAAGGCGAATATCATTTCTTGCATCTTGACCCCATCAATAGAGGGAGAGGAGGAAGAATAAGTCAAAGGCTGGACACCCCATTGGGTGGCATCAGCAAACAACACATTCTTCTTGTTAAAATGTTCTGTAAGGGTTTGGTGGATACCTTATGGTCAGGAGGGGAATAGGGGGCAGCATTTCAGAGGTGCCCTTAGGGTTAGGTTTAGATGGCTGAGCCTGGCCATCAAAGGAAGGGCACCCAACTGAGCACTTGAAATTTCCATTCCCAATCCTTGGAGTCACATGATTGGAAGGTGGAGGGAGAGCCCGAGATATGTGGATAGGACCGGCAGGTTTAGAAGACGATACGACATTCTTTACCTTAGGGGAGTCTGACATGGACTGAATATCACATGCCTTTCCAGAAGACAAGACATCATCCTGGGGGGGAGGAAGGGTGCCCTCAACAGGAGGGGCTTGATTGATATTCATATTATTGTCATCAATACAAGCTGTAAGATTAGTTTGCCCAACAATAATGCCAGGCAGGAATAGTGGGGTTGGGATGGAAGATGGAGAAGGTTTACATGCCTTTTTTCCCTTATCCTTACCCTTTGGAGGGGGGGAAGAGTCCATCATAGGTATATCGGAGGGAGAGCTGAAGTATTGTCTCAGTGCTTTGACAATCATGAGGCCGCTTTCACCATTAATAGGCAAACAGTCCCAACCTGATTTAAACATAGTTGTTAGTAAACAATATATGGGTTCCCCCATTTGGGGAAACCTCAGGTCTTTCTCTCCAGGCTGCAGTCCCAGAGCGGCATGATATTTAAAAAAGTTTGTAACATATTTGAGCACCTCAAGCACTTTGAGGGCAGCCTTGCTGATATAAACAATTTCTTCAGTGGCTGTGTTTGATGGATCCTTGAGATTCGGAAGATGTGGCTGTGCAGGCCTAGACTCCTGCAGCTGTGCAGTGATGTCATGTGCAACATCATTGGTATCAGAAGAACCGGCAAAGAAAGTAGTCAGAGTGCCTGGTGGTACAGCATTTGCTGACTCAGCAGATCCATGGATTGCATGAGGCAGCCTTAAGGTGGGTGGGGGTCCAAAGTACTGAGTGGTAGGTACCCCATTGCTGAGTATCCCATCCTCCTGGTTGCTCCACACGTCCCCGCAAGAGTTCAGATTGAGAGGGTCTGGTCATTTAAGCTCACCTAGGAACCCCTCACTAAAAGGGCAGAAGGGGATAGGTGATTTAAAGCCGTTGTATGTGCTTGTAGATGCTGTTCTCGAGATAGCTTTAGAGGTAGTGTCCAGGCCTCAACAAGCTTCACAAGCACAAGCTCACTTGGCATGCGATGAAGGGGGAGGGGGAGTTCTAAGGGATGAATGTGATGCTGCACATGAAAGTACAACAGGAGTGATTATAGGAGAGGAGGGGGTTGAGGCATCAGACGAATCAGTGTCACTCTCACCACTTTCTTCTTCTTTGGAGCCATCTCTGGATGAGGCAGCAGACTTGGCATCGTCATAGACAGAATGTCTAGTTGATTTGATAGAGAGCGCAGGTGAATTAGATCAGTTGCGCTTGCTGGTTAAGACATGTGTTTCAGTGTCGGTGATGTTCATGGGGTCTGAAGATGGCAGTGGGGTACCCTTAAGGTCCACTCAGTGCAATGGTGCAGTCATAATAGTAGAATTCTTGGTCAATGTAGTAGTAGACACCATCAAAGAAATAGATGATAGTGGTTAGAGGGAAAAAGCGATGGCCTCCCAGTCCATCTGTAGAGCCCTCTGACGGTCCAGAGACTCCCAAGGCTGGTATTAGTGTTCCTCTTCGATCTGGTGACTCCCCATCGGACTCTGATGATTCTGACATCTCCTATGCCACTCCTATCGGTCTAGCACCTCCCAGAACACCTCCTCAGGTCCCTACACCGCTTGTGCAGCCCCCACAGCCTCAGCAACGCTCCACACGACCTCCAGCACCTAGGACATCCTACTGGCTACTGGGGAAACCTCTGCTCTTCCCTCCAAAGGACCAGGAGTGAGACAACTATGTTAATGCTGACCATGAGGTTGTAGAGTTTGCTGGAAGCATTTCTAGGCCTGATCCTTGCAACTACAAGGTTGCTATGAAGGCCCCAGATGCTGACATGTGGAGAGAAGCCTGCAACACCGAAATTTCGACTCTCATTGCAAATGGGACCTGGGAGCTTGTTAAGCTACCTCCTGGGGCCAAAATCGTCGAGTCTGGCTGGGTTTTCAAGTTGAAACTCAACCCAGACCAGTCTATTGAGCACTATTGCTCTAGGCTTGTTGCAAAGGGCTATTCCCAGCGTCCTGGCTATGACTACACCGAGGTTTTTGCCCCTACATTTTGTCCTGCATCCCTGTGCCTTATTATAGCTTTGGCAGCCAAGGAAGGCTTCAAAATGCGATCTGTGGATATCTCCTCTGCATTCACCTATGGAGAGCTGGATGAGGACATTTATATGAGGCAGCCTGAAGGATATCACCAGGGAGGCCCAAACATTGTTTGCAAGCTGCACAAATCGCTCTATGGCCTCAAACAGTCAGCCAGGCAGTGGAACAAGAAGCTACACACTGTGCTTGATTCCCTGGGCTTTAAACAACTCCAGAGCAACAGTTCCATCTACATCTACTCCAAGGGTGAAGTCAAGGTCATAGTGCCTGTTTTCATCGATGATATCACCCTTGTTTCAAAGAATAATGCTGCCATGGATGCCACAGTGCTAGAGCTGCAGAAACACTTCAAATTGCGCGATTTGGGAGCCACTACATTCCTCCTCTCTGTCCAGGTCAAGCAGGACCTTGAAGCCCACACTATTTCGCTTTCCCAGTCCCACTATGTCCAGGAGCTCCTGAACAGATTCAACATGTCTGACTGCAATTCTGTGAAGACTCCACTCTCTCCTGGCACAGAACTCTCCACACTTGTTCCTACTCCTTCCCAGCAAGAGGAAATGCGATCCATTCCCTATCTCTCTGCTGTAGGCTCCCTGCAGTATCTAGCCACCATGACTCACCCAGATATTGCTTATGCAGTCTCCTACCTTGGGAGATTCAACCACAACCCTCATCCTGAGCACTGGGCTGCTGTGAAGCATCTCCTGTGCTATCTGAAGGGCACAAGCGATTACAAGCTCGTTTACAAGGGCTGTGAAGCTGAGGAGCTCTTTCTGACCTACACAGATGCTTCCCATGGTGGTTGTAAGCAGACCAGTCGCTCTACAGGTGGATATGTGACTCTGGTGTGTGGTGGAGCTGTGGGATGGTCCTCCAAGTGTCAGCCCTTTGTTACTCTCTCTTCTACAGAGGCTGAGTATGTGGCTGCAGTTGAGGCTGGCAAGGAGATCATGTGGATGAGAAACATCCTGACAGAGTTTGGCTATTCTCCTTCCTATGCTTCTACTCTCCTGATTGACAACAAGTCTGGGATTGATGTTTCCAAGAATCCTGAGCATCATGGTCGCATGAAGCACCTGGATCTGCGGTTCTACTGGCTCCAGGATGCTGTACAGTCCGCTTTCATTGCTCTAGAGTACATCTCCACCAGCCAGAATGTGGCAGACTTATTTACCAAGGCTGTTCAGCCCAAGATGGTGGAGTTTGCAGTTCCCATGCTAGGATTGACTTGCTAGAGGGTGTAGGTGTTGATTTTGGTGTTTCCGATGACTTGTGGACTTGTCAGATCAAGGGGGTGTGTCAGATGTGCTCTGGACAGTCTACAAGTATTTGTGATTGATTTGTTGATGCGTGAAGTTAGAGTTGATGCAGAGGTTGCTTAGTCAGTTGTAGATCACCTGACTGGATGTTCAACTCTCCTGTGGATGCTTTCTTGACTCTCAGTCATTTACAGTTGTCCACAGATTCCTGTGTGAGTTGTGAGCTCCCTGGCCAATTTCTCTGGTTTCTAGGACCTCCTACACGTCCCCTGTGCATCACCTTTTAACAAAGCGGCAGTGGATGTGCATCTTGATTTGAGAAGGCAAAAGCAGATGGGTTCTTTTTCAAGAACTCGATGAGGAACTCATACTGAGGGAAGGCACATTGTACCCATTGAGTGTGGATGGGATAAAGTGGGCAGTAACTCAGAATATGGTGTCATGTTTCTAGGTGATGACCACAGTGACAGCTCTTCTTTGGCAGGATCTCATCGACCACTGTGATGTGCTAGTTCTCTCCCTGTTTTCCAGGGCAGAGCCACTCAATCTTATGAACCTCTATTCTGACAACATGCATACAGCTATCAACCTCCTCTCAAAGGAAGCTGATGTCCTTCCTGCCTTTATTTACATAGGTGGCGACTTCAACTGTCATTCATCAGTGTGGGATCCATCTGTGGACCACCACCATACTTCTGCTATCTCACTTCTCAAGACAACATCCAATCTTGGTGTTGAATGGGCTAGGCCCATCAATGCTGCCAACACCTACCTTCCTCACAATGTGGATTTTAAAGGCTCTGTGATTGATCTCATGTTCACACAGGCCCCTGATTCAGATCTCAACCTCCCCAGGTTGGATCACTCACAGAAGGGGCCATTGGACCACATTCTGATAGTGCTATCCCTTCCTATTGTGGCCTCTAATATTAGGGTCACATGCATAGTCCTGCCAAGGGAGAGTGACGAGGAAGTCACCTTCCTGATGGATGTTGGATGTCTTTTTTTTTTTTTTTTTTTTTTTTTTAAAAAAAAATCAATGAATTTATATAGTGGTGCTTGATTGCAGTCTGCTTTCAACTAAATAGTACAAACAGACAGTACACTACAGCAGGCCAGGTTACACGAAGCAGTCAAAGACCACTTAAGACAAAGACTATATACAATTAGTCCAGCAAAATAGAGAAGACTTGAGAGAGACTATGGAATGAGGTGTTATACACAGAGATCAGACTCAAAGGAAAAGAGAAGAGATGAAATGAAAGAATATAGTTCACCTTCATTTGGTTCAGCAGGCACATGAGCTTGAGGTGGCAGTGGACATGTGTCATGATTGGTGAAGGCAAAAGCAGCCGGGTTCTTTTTCAAGAACTCGATGAGGAACTCATATTGAGGGAAGGCGCATTGCACCCATTGAGTGCAGATGGGATAGAGGGGGCAATATGTCAAGATTTGCAAAATGCCGGCACTTACGAAGCACGCGAAAGTTACGGAGAGGTCAGTCATTGGCTTCAGCGTATGTGCTGCGCCCTTCCAATATCATGTCGACCAATTTGGTCTATGAGGAAGATGACAGACAGTGCGAATTGGAATTCAACACTGAAGGAATAATGGACAGAGAATTCAGAGTGGAATCTTAGTCGATATTCAGAATGAATAATACATGAGCTAGTAGCGACATATTTAAGATAACACAAAATTGGACAAATAACATGTAAATATCGTGAAGCTCACAATGTGACAATAAACGAATAAACAGATAAACGAAAAGTAAATAGACAACAACAAATGTGACGCGATGGAGAACGACAAACATAAATGGAATGGCGGAAACAAATATGAGCGCAAATAAAAGGATGATAGAATGATGAGCAGAGACAGGCTGTGAAATATTTATAGAAATGATAGATAATGAAAAATCGTGGGAATCGGAAATCGAAAAAAATAGTTGGAGATCAAATCAGAGAGGTTGCGATCGCAGATCGTGACACAATAGCACAGAATATGATGTCATGTTTCCAGGCGATGTCCACAACAACAGGATTTGGGCTCAAGGGGGAAGAACCTCTCATGATAAGCTTCAATTGGAGCATGGTTGAGAACAGCACGAGTTATGCGTGCACATAATGATGGTGACTTGTTAGCTAGAGGAAGCCAGGTGCCCCCTTTGACATAAGTGGGGATGAGGAACTTGTGGTTCTTTTTTGAGAGAAGGAAACTGTTGCTGCAGTACTTCTTCTTCCAGAATGTAGACTCCCAGGATTTCTGGCAGTTGTTGGTGGCTTTCCATCGCAAAAAGTCAAGGGTGGCACCCATATGGGAAGGGGCATGGATGCGTGTGGTAGTGATGTCATTGTGGAGGATATTGGATGTCTCTTCCTAGATCTCAATATATCAGATCTATCAACCCCTGATCAGATTGAAGCTGTGGTTTTGGCTATGGCAGACATCTTCTCTCGGATGTGGACCACCTATGCCAAGACAATCACTATCACAAATTGGTACAAATTATGGTGGACTGATGAGTACTCTGCGGCCAAGGCCCAGTACCAGGAGACTGGCACCAGGGCTGATTGGACTGCATTCTGCTGTGCCACTAGGCAGGCCAAGTGGGACTTCTTTGACAAGTGCATTGCCAAAGTGGCCACCAAGAATCAGTGGCCTTGGGACCTCATGGATGGGTCAAGGCATGCAAACTTCTGGCATGTGAGGTGATCTCCTATCAGAGACATCCATGCCATATGCTCAATTTCCTCTGGGGCATGCTTCATAGGACATACAATGCAGCTTCTGGCAGGCCAGTTGATGTGTCAGTACTGGAGGATCTTCCATCTCTCAATGAGAAGGATTGGGTCCCATTTTCAAGGGCTGAGGCGTAGGACATGCTCAAAGCATGCTCCCCACACTCAGCATCTGGTCTTGACCACATCACATGGGCCCACCTGAAGGACATCCTGGTCAATTCTGACATCATGGCCATCTTTCTATCTATTGCCAATGCCTGCCTTATGGTTGGGTATTGGCTGATGCACTTTAAGGAGTCTGTCACAGTTATCATTCCAAAGCCAGGCAAACCTTCCTATTCCATGCCAAAGTTGTTCAGGCCCATTGTGCTTCTGAACATGCTTGGCAAGCTCATTGAGAAGATGCTTAGTGCTCGGCTTCAGTTTGACAGCATCAAATATGAAGTCTTCCATTCCAACCAGCTTGGCAGCATATGCCAAAGATCTACTGAGGATGCTGGGCTATTCCTTACTCACCTTGTTCATGCAGGGTGGGCAAAGGGCTTGAAGACTAGCATTGTTATGTTTGACATTCCACAGTTCTTCCCATCACTGAACCATGACATGCTCATGGCTATCCTTGCGAAGCAGGGGTTCCCACCTAATGTGAGGGACTTCTTTGCTTCATACCTAGTCGGTAGGGAGACACACTACCTTTGGGGTGCAGATTCCTCCAGTAACTTTGCAGCTGATATGGGCATAGGTCAAGGCTCTGCCCTCTCCCTGGTCCTATTGGTGCTATATCTGGCTCCAGCTATTTGACTCTTTGAACAGCAGGCCACACACTTTTTATTTTATTTTATTTTATTTATTTATTCAGTAGACCCTGGAGGGGTCCAAATTTATAATGTGGTGCACGATAGCAGTCCGTGCCCAACTATCTACCACAGGGAACCAATACTGCTACCGACTACGCAAGAGTAAACAACTGGGAATAGATAATGGTCCTGTCCGAGACAATACACAAATCGACAATAGAAGGGGGCTAGGCATGTGACAAAATACAAAGAAAGAAACATATACTGATATCACTGCATCAAATGGCAGGCCTTGGGGTTCATAGGGGCCCACCCAGTGACTAGCAATGGATGGGGGATGATGCATTGACACTAGGGAGCTCCCCCTAGGCCTGGGGCTGACCAGCAGGACCAGAATGACTTTGCAGCCAATCCCGATCAAACCAGTGGTGCCAGAACACACATGTGCGGTCAGTAGCAGCATGTTCCTTGCCACAGTTGATGCACTTGATGTGGGGACAGGGATCCCCGGCAGGTGTGGGCTGAATGGGGGGGTTAGCCTTCAGCAACCCCTTACAGCAGGAGGAGGTGGTGTGGTGATTCTTGGACCAATGTGGCCCACCGCATTGTGAGCACCTGAGTGCACGGTTGTGACAGGTGGTGGTAGTGTGGCCCCAATGCCAGCATCGTTGACACTGGGGGGTCCTGGGGTGAGTACGTGCAGCCTTGATCATAGTCTGCATGCTGTCAAAGTTGAGGTATTTGCTGGCCAGGCACTTAGCATTAGCACCGGACTGAGAATCCCAAAGGTCGATCCAAACAGTGGCAGTGTTGGCTTTGGCAGAGTTGCACATGATGCACACAGAGGAGATGTTAGCAAATATCTCCTTGAAGGGAGACAAATGTATATGGTTGGAGACGTGTTGTGGGGTGGTGCGGATACCACTTGTGTAGTAAGGGATGTCCAGGATCTTGAGGTAAGACCTGGACCTGGGACATTTAGTCTTCAGCTCAAATGGGGCTGTGAAGGCTGAAGAGAGGGAGGATTCGATCACCAATGCATCTGCATCAGTGGCGACAGTGTTGGTGTACAACAAGATGGTGTTGTATACTCTGGCAATGTTCTTGACACGAAGTGAGCTCTTCACGCAAGTGAGAGAGTTGTTAAGAAGGTGCTTGGCCTTATGATGGAGGTAGGTGATGTCACCAGCATTGCCAGTGAAATCAAGGAAGAGTTGGCACTGGGTGGGGCCCAATGTGGTCATGCAGGGCTTCTTTACAGAAGGTGTGTCAGTGAGAGTGGCCTGATGCATCACAGCAATGTGGTCAGGCTTGAGGGTAGGGTGGGACTGGGCTAGCTTAATAAGCACTGCCACAGATGCAGGGGTATGGGCAACCTCAGCAAACAACTTCTTAGCCGCCGAGGGTGGAATGGACGCTCGCTGGGCTTGGCCATCAGACCTAACCTTAGGAGCAGGGGGTGCTTGGGTGAGTGCTTTGCCACTAGCATGGACCTTTGCAGGTGCCGGCTTGGGTGGTAGGGGGGGATGGGCCGGGGCAGGTAGACAATCCAGGGGCGGTAAAGTGGGTGCCTTAGGGGAACCCATGTCAATGTCACGTGGACCCACTTTGTCAGCAGATCCATGGGTCACCTCATGGATGACACACGTATGATTAGGGCTGGCCTCCCGAAGTCTGGTGGCACAATCCTGAATGAAATCCACAAATGTGTCCCATCCCTGGGCATGCATACGCTTGCTGGTGAGGGCTGTGTCACCTTGGCCTCGGTTGAAGATGTCTGCAATAAGCCCAACAAGGATCAGGACAAGTACAGTGATGGTGGCCTCAGGTAGGGGGCCTTGGGGGACTGATCCAGCAAAGCGGGTGAAGAAGTGGAGCCCAGCAAGAGCCCAAGTCTCAACAGACTCCTCAGTTGACCTAGAGGAGACAGCGGACAGCAGTGCTGGGGGAGGTGGGTTCTTCACAGGGTAGAACATCTGTCCACTGGCAGTGAAGGGCTTTGGGGACAGCGATGGAACATCAGCTGCGAGTGGCACTACTAGCTGCAATGGAACATCAGCAGCAGGCAGAGAGGAGGGACCAGGCGACAAAACATCAGCCTGGGGAGGACCAAAGAACCTGTGAACATTGTGGGGGTCATTGTAGTGGTTGAGATGTTTGTCTTCAGACATCTTGGCAATGTTGAGCTCGTTGGCAGAGGCCTTGGTAGACTCAGTTGTTTGGCAGGGAGGCTTGTTGGACTTGGACTTTTGTTTACCCATGTAGAATAGGTAGTATAACGATGTAAACTAGATGTCGTAAAACACACCAATGAATGGATGGTGGTGGTAAGAGGTCAAGGAGGGATGGCAGGCCACACACCTTGTGTGTGACATTCTTTCCTATGTGGATGATGGCACATTCATTGCCCAGGGGAAAGACTGGGCCACGAATCTTGATGTGCTGAAAGGTGCATATGGGATTATGTTCAATATCTTTAATCAGTTCAGGCTTGTCATGGAGCATGACAAGTCTGAGCTTTTTAACTTCTCCCACAAGAAGGGAGACTCCAATCCACTGATTGATCTAGGGTTCGCCCCTTACACCAGTGACATGACTCTCTTAGACCCAAGACCTACTGAAGGTACTTGGGATTCTACTTTGATTGTCAGCTCTCTTTTTGAGAGCACATTTGCTACTATTCCACCAAGGCCATTTCCACTGTTCATGTGATGGAGATGTTGGGGAATTCTCTCAGGGGTCTCACCCCTAAGCAGAAATGTCTGCTGTATAGAGCATGTGTCATACCTATTGTGACATATGGCTATAGACTCTGGTATAATAAGTACACCCATTGCAAGGTGCATCTGGCCAGCCTTATCAAGATGCAGCAACATGCTGCTCTTTGGATTGTTGGTGCCTTCTGCACCTCCCCTACTGGTGGGGCTGAGGCCCTTGCTGGCCTCATCCCAGTCCACTTACACCTCAAGAAGCTTGCTTTGCAGTCATTGTTCTGCATTGCAACTCTTTCTTGCACCCACCCTCTAAGATCCTTAGTGGGCAGGGGCACTCTGGCTGGCATGCCTATGCACTGCCACCACTTTTTGAATCTCAGGAGGGTGGCAGATTGCACCTGATCTTCTATTGTGGAGGCTGCTTCCAAGCTTCCCCAACTTACTGGGCACTTTGACATGGATGCCACCGAAGCTCGCCCAGGACACCAGCTCATGGACTGCTTTGCAGACAGGGTCAAATTCGAAGAGGTTGACAATGATCAAGATGACACTGACAAACTCTAGGCACTGGAATCTGCATACAAACATGCCAGATCCAATCTTGACCCCCCTTCATTGTGTGCCAAGCGAGCTCATGCTTGTGATATATGCTGAGGCCTGGACACCACCCCCAAATCCATTTCAAGAACAGCATCTATGAGCACATATGACAGCTTTAAATTGCCTATTCCCTTCCACCCTTTTGGTGAGGGGTTCATAGGTGAGCTCCAACCATCTGATCTTTTGAACTTGAACTCTCACAAGGACACATGGAGTGACCAAGAGGATGGGATACTCAGTAATGGTGTGCCTACCACTTGGTACTTTGGACCCCCATCCACCTCAAGGTTGCCTCATGCAATCCATGGATCTGCTGAGTCAGCAAAAGCTGTGCTATCTAGCACTCCAGCTACCTTCTTTGCTGGTTCATCCAATACTAATGACATCACACCTGACATCACCACATAGCTGCAGGAATCTAGGCCTGCACAGCCATATCTCCCAGATCTCAAGGATCCATCAAACACAGCCACTGAGGAAACTGTGGTAGTCAGGGAAGCCGCCTACAAAGCACTTGAGGCGCTAAAATATGTTACAAATTTTTTCAGACATTGTGTTACCTTAGGTTTGTGACCCAGAGATAAGGATCCTAGGGTTCTCCAAATGGGGGAGCCCATTTATTGTTTACTCACTACCATGTTTGAATCAGGCTGGGATCGTTTACCTATTAACAGTGAAAATGGTCTCATGATCATCAAAGTGCTGAAACAATATCTCAGCCCCTCTTCTGATATCCCCATGATAGACTCCTCCCCCCCTCCAAAGGGTAAGGGCAAGGGAAAGAATGCACGTAAACCTTCCCCATCTCTAATCCCTACCCCCCTATTTCCACCCGGTATTGTCATCAGGCAAACTAACTGCACAGCTCGCATTGACAATGACAATATGAATGTTGACCAAGCCCCTCCCATTGAGGGCACACTCCTTCCCCCCTGGAATGATGTCTCGTCTTCTGGTAAGGCACATGACATGTTTGTGTCAGGTCCCCAAAAGGCAAAGAATGATATTACATCTTCTAAGCCTGCTGGCCCTATCCATGTCTCCCAGGCTCCCCCTCCACCTTCTAATCACGTGACCCCAAGGAATGGGAATGGAAATTTCAAGTGTTCAGTTGGGCGCCCTTCTTCTGATGGCCAGGCTCAGCCATCAAAACCTAACCCTAAGGGCACCTCTGAGATGCCCCCCCCCCTATTCCCCCTCCTGACCGTAAGGCATCCACCAAACCCCTTACAGAACACTTCAACAAGAAGAATGTGTTGTTTGCTGATGCCACCCAATGGGGTGTCCAGCCAACAGCTTCCTCCTCCACCTCTCCCAACATCAACAGGATCAAGATGCGAGAAATGATACTTGCCTTCCCTGAACTCTCATACAACAAAGTCCTTGCCATGTACAAGGCAGGCTTTGGTGGCGCCCAGCCTCAAGTGCCCCAACCCTCGACCTCAAGTGCTCAATGCGCTAAACCAAAAATGACAACACATGGTCCCACCTGTCATCAAGTCCTCATCCCCTTCGAGGGAAACATTATTGCAGATCACATTAAAGACTTTAATAAAGCAGCTGAGTTCTGCAACCATGGTCTTACTGCTGCTCAATCCAAACTTTGTGTCGAGTCTGTGTGCAAGTCATACAACAGAATATCTATTACCACTTCAGGTGTCGCCACTCCCACTGACCTCGACACCATTAAATCCTGGCTGAAAAAAGCCCGGCAACTCAGAGACACCATCCCTATTGAGCCCTATCTCCCACAATCCAAATCATTCCTCAAAATCATCAGTGTCCCATACTGGGTAGCCAATTCTTCCAACCCTCTCTCTCCCACTTTCATTGAGCAGACCCTCGGCCAATCCCCCCTCTTCAAATGTGTTATTCTTGCTGCTCACCCTCGCGTCATGAAAGCCTCTCCTAAGTTGGACACAGCTGTCATATGGTTTGATATATGGGATTCCCAAAACAGCACTAAGGCCAAGACATTGGTTAACCATACCATCAACTTCGGTCGACATCTCAGCACCATCCGCACCACCAGTATGCACCCTGGTATTGTGCAATGTAGGAGCTGCTGGCGGTGGGGTCATCCCACTCATGTGTGCTGCACCCTTGGCACTCACTCTCAAATATGTGGTGGCCCTCATCGTGTTGAGAATCACCGTTCCATGGCCTGGTGCTGCAAAGCCAACCCCAAATCCAACCCTCCTCATGATGCTACCCCTGATGGTATCCCATGCCCTCACCTTGAGAACTTCAAATGTCTCAACTGCAAAGGTAATCACCACACTAATGACACTAAGTGTCCATTTTGGAGAAACAGGTTCGACTGGACCTGGTACTCTAACAAAGCCACTGAGTCACACACTGCATGTGCTATCCATGCCAACACCAATTGCTCTGGTGGCAGAGTTGCTGTTTAAATATGCCTGGTAAGAACAACGTCATTTCTTCTGTTTGTATCTATTTGCAAAATGTGGAACACTCTTATGCCCTTGTTAACACTATCCTTGAGTCCAAGAAGCTGGACTTCAACATTATATTTCTACAGGAACCCCCATGGAATCATATCTGCAAGGCACCTTCTATGACTAACCCTGAAGGGGATAATGTCATAGGTGCACCTATCCATCCTGAGTGGCTATGTATGGTTCACCCTACTAAGCCCAATGACCCCCATCCCCATACTTTGACCTATGTTCACAGACATCTGCTTCATATGAGGCCCATCCTTTGTCAGGAGTGGGTCAATCACCATGATATCCAAATTCTGGGTTTATTCAACTAGGGTAATTATATTCATTTTCTTAACATATATTCTGACTCATCATCATTGGCAATCACCTTTCTTTCAATGAACTTCATTGATATCCCTAATATTGTATACATGGGAGGTGACTTCAACTGTCGCTCTCCAGAATGGGATCCCTTGGCCTCCCATCTTCCTCACTCCACCATAACTCTAATGGAGCTAGTGGATTGTTTCAATCTCACCAGGTCCACACTGACCGTTTTCTCCCCAACCCATTTTTCTTCTATAGAAGAGCATGACAATTCTGTTATTGATCTCATTTTTTGCACTAACAATTCCACTCCCCATATTATTGATGTGAATTCGAGACTGCCTTTGGATCATGCTCCTTTACTTATTGACCTCCCAATTTGTCCAGATTATATTAATTATAAAAAATGTGTTCTGCCAAAGGACAGTGATGAAGAGACCACTTTTATTTCTCAGGTCTCAGAGCATCTAGTGGCTATTGATTGTTCAAACATTCACTCCACTTCTCACTTGGAGTCTATCTCCAACTCCATTTCCCATCTATTCTCTGTTTCATGGAATACGAACTCTAAAACTGTATGGATCACTAACTGGTCAAAAGAATGGTGGACCCCCCACTGCTCTGAGACTCTACTTACCTACAGGAGAACCAAAGATCAAAAGGACTGGTGAGCATTCAGAGCAGCTACTTGAGCTGCTAAACACTCTTTCTTTGATGAGTGCATTCATGATATTGCTTCAACCAACAAATGACCCTGGGACCTCATGGAGTGGATCAAACAACAAAAACTCCCTGCCATTGAGGGTATTCAATATCAAGGTCGCCCCTGCAATGACCTTCCAGATTTGTGGAATGCACTCCACTCATCATATAACTCTGCATCGGGCTGACTGGTAAGCCCTCATGTTCTGAATGAAATGAAAACTCTCCCTCCCCGTTCTTGGGCTAACTTTTCTGCCCTGGAACTTACTGAATCCCTTTTGTCCTGCACTAACTCTTCAGCACCTAGACCTGATCATATTTCTTGGAAACACCTAAAGTCTATCGTTGCCCACAACGACTGCCTCAAGAACATTATTCTCATTGCTAATGCATGCATACATCTATCTCACTGGCTGAGTCACTTCAAAGAGTTGGTCTCTATAATCATCCCCAAGCTGAATAAACTGGCCTATGATACACCCAAAGTGTTTTGTCCTATCATCCTACTAAACACTTTAGGTAAACTTATTGAAAAGATGATTGCACACCACATGCAATTTGAAGCGGTCTCTTCAGGAGCTCTCCATCCTAATCAAATGGGTGGGGTTATCCAATGCTCCACTGAGGATGCAGGCATCTTCCTCACTCATGTTATTCGGGCCAGATGGGCCAAAGGTATGATCACTAGTGTTTGTGCTTTTGACATCACCCAATTCTTCCCCTCCCTGAATCACGATATCCTTACTGACATCCTGCAACACCAGGGGTTTGCCCTAGAACTCGTAAAATTTTTCTCTCACTACCTTATAGGTCGATCTAGACAATTCATGTGGAACACCTTCCTGTCTGATGCCCATAATGCAGATGTTGGCATGGGGCAAGGTTCAGCTCTCTCACCCATCCTCTCAGTGCTCTACTTGGCACCTCTCATGTTCATGTTTGACCAACATGCTCATCTACAATCTGTCCCCTCTTCTCTTCTATCCTTTGTTGATGATGGGCTTTGTATCTCTCAAGCGAAGAACTATACTGATACTATTTCTTTCTTAAAAGCAGCATATTCTATCATCACTTCTATCTGTACTGACCTTGGATTAGTTGTTGAACACAACAAATCTGAGGTCTTCCATTTCTCTTGGCATCACAATGACTCTAATCCTCCTCTTGACTTATCTGACATCAGTGGCCCCCTCCTCCATCCTAAACCTTTCTGGAGATATCTCGGCTTCTACTTTGATCATCAACTCTCATTACAAGAGCATGTCCAATACTATTCGACCAAAGCATTATCCATGGTGAAAGCTATGAGTATGCTAGGAAATTCTACTCGAGGTCTCCTCCCTCTACAAAAATGTCTTCTTTATAGGTCATGCACCATCCCTGTGGTCATGTATGGATTTCAACTATAGTATTTTGAGGGCACTCGCAACAAAGCACTTCTGAAATCTCTATCCTCTATACAAAGGCACGTGACTCTTTGGATCACCAGTGCCTTCCACACTTCTCCATCTGGTGGCACTGAAAGTATTGCTGGACTTATTCCCATCCACCTCCATCTTCATAAATTAGCTATTCACTCTTTGTATTGAGTTTCCACTTTACCTTCGAACCATGCATTATGCTCTCTTTTATCTGATTATTTCTCTCTTGATTCTACTCCCCATCCTCAATCACTTTGCCTTCTCACTCCGGCCAAAAAAGCTAAATTCAAAGGCCCTATTATTGATGTAGATAGTTCTCTTTCTCGTCTTTCAGATTCCTTCTCTCCTTTTGCTCCTGAATCCAAGCCTGGATCTTGCCTCATGGATATTCATTCTGATTCCATTTACTTTCATCCTTGTAATTGCTCGGATAAACATGAAACATATAAACATGTATCATCTCTTGACTCAGTTTTTTCTTCCTCTTCTTCTGATCGTAATTGTATATCAGTTGTTACTGATGCTTCTGTTCCACTTGTAGGTTCCCTTCAGGCAGTTTCGGCAGCACATTTATATCGCAGTGGATGACAAGTGGCCCATGCAAAACAGGCAAGTGGCTGGGCATCTTCCACAGATGCTGAACTCTACTCCATTCGCATTGGCATTGCCAAGGCCATCTCCCTCCAGTGTGACAAAATCATCCTCATTACTGACTGTCTCCCAGCAGCCAAGCTGCCAGTTGACCCTTCCATTCACTCGAGTCAATCTCACTCTATCCATGTTTGTCAACTCCTATCTGATTGGCTTGTAGCCAAACCTTCCCGATCCATCAACTTCTAGGATATTCCATCCAAGTGGTGGTGGAAGCCCCATCTCAAAGTCCATAATGATGTCACCTCCACACACATCCATGCCCCTCCCAACACAGGTGCCACTCTCAACTTCTTGTGACGCAAAGCCACCAATGACTGCCAGAAATCATGGGAGTCTACATTTTGGAAGAAGAAGTACCACAGCAATGGTTTCCTTCTTTCAAAGAAAAATCACAAGTTCCTTATCCCCACTTATGTCAAGGGAGGTACCTAGCTTCCTCTAGATGAGTCACCATCATTATGCACTCACATGACTCCGGCCATCCTCAACCACACTCCGATTGGTGCTTTTCACAAAAGGTTCTTCCCCCTTGAGCCCAAATCCTGTCATTGTGGCCATTGATTGGAAACATGACATCATATCCTGAGTAACTGCCCACTTTATCCCTTCTGCACTCAATGGGTGCAATGCACCTTCCCTCAATATGAGTTCCTCATCAAGTTCTTGAAAAAGAATCTGGCTACTTTTGCCTTCATTAATCACGACACATGTCTACTGCCACTTCAAGCTCCTGTGCCTGCTGATCCAAATGAAGGTGAACTATATTCTTTCATCTCATCTCATCTCTTCTCTTTTGAGTCTGATCTCTGTGTATAACACCTTGTTTTCTACTCTCTCTCAAGTCTTTTCTATTTTGCTGGACTAATCGTATATAGTCTTTGTCTTAAGCAGTCTTCGACCACTTTGTGTACCCCAGCTTGCCATAGTGTACCATCTGTTTGTACTATTTAGTTGAAAGTGGACTGTGATTGAGCACTGCTATATAAATTCATTGATTTTTTTTAAAAAAAAAAAAAAAGATCGAATCTTGACTATGTGACAATGGCTACTGATGCTTTGGTATGCACCAATCACACTATTGAGGCAGTTGCTGCTGTCTGTCTCCTGCACAGGGACAAGCCACTCTGGTAGTTCTGCCATACAGCGGGCAAAGCCACTACACTGGATGTGGAACTATTTGCCCTTTGCCTCAGGGTTGAGCATGCTTGTCACATGCCTAAAGCCAAGTCGATTATCCTATTCACTGACCACATCACCACAGTGCAATTAGCAGTGGACCCATCTACCCACTCTGGCCAGGCTCACTCCCTGGCAGTGTGCAGCTGCCTGATGGAGTGGCTCAGCACTGATGCTGAGTGCACCATCGAATTCCATGAGGTCCACTCTCATTTGAAGTGGCCCTTCCATCAATCAGTTCACACTTATGCAACTGATCCCTCTTTCCAGGTGAGTATGGGGGCTCATCCCTTTACCACTCTTGGATATCTGCATAAGGCTGAGGTCAAGGCTTGCAAAGACAAGTGGACAAGACTGTTTGCTCTTCCTACTTACACTGGTAAGGACTTCCTTCATCTCCATAAGGGAGATGATAAATTTATTCAGCCCACATACCTCCACAGTGGAGCATGGCTGCCAAAACTTGCATCTTGGACACTGTGTGTGTGGGTGTGCCAGGCAATACTCAACCATGCTCCTATTGGGTCCTACAGGGCCCAGTTCCACATCCAGGAGGACATCTCATGTCCCTGCGGGTTTGCCTTTGAAACTCATCAGCACATCTTAACCTCCTGTTGGAGGTTCCATAGTGAGGAGGTGGCCTTCCCCTCCTACTTCAATGAACTCATCAATTGCTGCAACAGGAATCTGCTGGCATTTTCTTTCACCATGCCCCCCCCAGGGGGCTAACATACTCCATCATGTGCTTTTCAGGGTCCACTGGGTTCTGGTGAGTCCCTCTCCATATTGCTAACTGTTCTGCAGGTTCAGACTGGTTTCTCCTGGGTAAGGTAAGGTAGGCTTTTGGCTGGGTGAAGCTCCACAATCAAGGAGGTAGCTAGAGGCAATGCACTATGCCTAGGGCACCTTCTGTTTACATGTGTGAGTGAAAAGACTCCTTGGGGTCACTGAAGGGCTGCTTGCTGCTCCCCAACTCACCCATGGGGAGGCTGGTTTTGTTCTGTGTGGGGTGACTTGCAATGTGGGGGGGGGGGGGGGGGCAGTCTGGGGTCTGGCATAGGTTCCTGATGGTGTGGGCAGCAATCATCCCTCCTTGACCTCTTACTACCACCATCTATTTGTTGGTGTGAAGTTAGATGTCTAGTGTACACCATTTCTACCTATCTAACATGAGCAGATGCAAATCTAAGGCTATTGCTCATGAAATTGCGAACATGGATCTTGACTCCAACATTGCATCCAGCGATGACAAGCTCAACACTATCAATGAGGCCCCCAGGCCCTCCACCTCCACCTAGCTGGGCCACTCAATAGCAGAATTCAAGGCTCTGGCCACCTCCATGAGGGCTGACATTCAGTTGCCCTCACCTCTTCCCTCAGTGCCTGCTGATGTTCTGTCACTGGCACCTACTACTCAGCCTCCAGTGACCTTAGGTCCCAAGGCCCCACTCATTGCTGATGGTACCATGTACTACCCAGTTCCCACTCCTCCCCTGATTGCGCCATCCACCCTATCGTCCTCTGCTGGGACTGTGCCTGGAGATGATGCTGCAGCCAAGTGGGCTTTCAATGGCCTCAAGAAGTTCTTGTGCTTCATGCAAGAACTCCCTAACAGTTCTCTCCTCGATGAGGACTATGCCAAGGCGTGTGCTAGCTATCTTGCTAGTGCTGTCTATGAATTCGAGATGAGTGGACATGGGAGTGCACACATTTCCATGGGTGAACAGTGGGCCAGCTATGGCTGGACCACCTTTCATTCCTTCATGCAGGGCTTTGCTCAGTTCAATGAGCTGGAAGCCTCCCCTAAAGACACACATGTTGTCCACAAGGCAACCCATGGATCCGCTGACAAAGCAGAACCATGTGACATTGACATGGGCTCCCCCAAGGTGCCTAAGCAAATGCCCAAGGTGCCGTGGCCCACCCTAGCCCAGCCCCCCATACCACCCAAGCAAGTGCCCCATAAGGCATATGCTAGTGGCCCCCCTCAAGCACCCATGAAGGCACCCATCCCCACTTCTGCTCCAGTGCCTCATCAGCACTCGTTTGCAGAAGCCACTTGTTCCAGCACTTTGGTGCTGCCTGTGTTGCTCATCAAGCTGGTACAGGCAAACCCCTCCCTTGACCCTGATCGCATTGCCATGATGCATCAGGCTGCCACCACCACCACTGGCTCTGCTAAGAAGCCATGCATGACCACTGCCAGGCCCACCTGCCACCAATTGTTTCTTGATTTCACTGGGGATGCTAGTGAGATCACTTATCTCCACCACAAGGCCATGTGCCTTCTCAATGATGCCCTCTTATGTGCCAAGTCTTCTTTGCGTGTTGAGAATATCACCAAGGCATACAGCACCATTGCGCTGTACACCTCCACTGTACCCTCAGACTCCAACATCACTGTTGTTGAGTCTGCTATCCCCTCTGTCTTCACCACCCTGTTTGAGCTGAAGATGCGCCGCCCCAGGTTGAGGTCTTATCTCAAGATCCTTGATGTCCCCTTCCATGTGAACAGCATCTGTATTACACCAGTTCAGATTACTGATTGCATGCAATTGTCTCCGTTCAAGGACACTTTTGCTAATGTTTCATCCATGCACATTATGTGCAACTCCCCCAAGGCCAATACTGCCACTGTTTGGTTCAACCTATGGGACTCTCAGTCAGGAGCCAGTGCCAAGAAGCTCCTTAACAAGTACCTCAACTTCAATGGTATGCAGGCTATCATCAAGCCTGCCCATGCCTACCCCAGTGTCCCTCAGTGCCAGCACTGCTGGTGCTTCAGTCACTCTACTCCCACCTGCTGCAATCATGTGCTCAGGTGTTCCCAGTGTGGTGGTCCTCACTGTAGTGAGAATCATCACTCCACATGGTCATGCTATAAGGGGAGTCCAAAGGCAAACCCCCCTATCTTGCCCACACCCACTGGGGAGCCCTGTCCCCACATCTTATGTATCAACTGCAAGGGCCACCATGTAGCTGATGATCAAAAGTGCCCGTTCTGGCACCACCAATTTGACCATGACTAGCTTAGCCATCACAAGGAGGACAATAGGAGGCCCCAGTAGTAGGTCGCATACCTGCTTCAATGCATCTTCCAACCCTGTTGGTTTGTTGCTAGGGCCACATGTGCATATAAGCTTACTGTTAGAGGTCTGTGAGTTGGACTTTAGTTTCATTTCTTTGTTAAGTAGTGTACTATATTCAGACAGGACTTTATCTATTCTTGTCTCTGTAGTGTTTGGCATAGGTAGTGGTACTTAGGCCCTGTATTATGTTGGCAAGCGTGGACTGCGACCAGGCACTATGTAATAAATCATTGATTTTTTTTTTAAAAACAAAAAGGAGGATGTTGATCCCACTTCCATTCCTAATCACTCTATCCTAATCCTAATATTCCTCTGCTCCTCCTGTGCCAACCATCTCCCCATTCAGCTCCGAACTTTGCCAGTCCGTTGATCCCACTGTTTGCCACATATACCCCTTGCTACACAACCACCAACCCTTTTCTCGTTGCCCTACACTGCATTTCAGCTTCCTAGTCTGCCCAGATATCTTCCTCTGGCCCCAACTTTGACAAGCTCAATGCCAACAACTACTCTTTTTTTTTATTTTTAAAAAATCAATGTGACCCTGGAGGGGTCGCCAATTTATAACACGGTGCATGATAGCAGTCTGCGCCCAACTACTACGACATGCAGAAAGTACTGCTACCAACTACACATCTACATAGCTAGGTATAAATACAAGTCTGAAGTCCACCTAGTACAAATGACATCTTCATGCAGTGATACATAGTTCGAAATGAAAGCATACTACAATACAAGTCAGGCTGTTCTGATTCGCTGGTGGATGGAAGTTGCATGGCATGGATCTCCAGGGCCCACCACACACAGCGTGGAGGCAGACAATGCAACCTGTAGGGAAGAGAACCCTACAGACATGACCGAGTGGCGTCATGGCAATGGTTTTCAAGCCAAAGCCAGTCAAACTGGTATTGCCAGAATGGGCATTTCGATCATCAGCTGTATGCAACTTGGCACAGTTGACACACTTGATGTGGGGACAGGGATCCCCAGCGGTGGTGGGTGGAATGGGGGGATTTGCCTTCGGACTCCCCTTACAACAGCTCGAGTGGGAGCAGTGGTTCTCAGTACAATGAGGACTGCCGCAAGCAGCACATTGCAGTGCATGGGCATGGCATGATGAGGTAGAATATCCCCAGTACCAGCAATGCTGACACTGTGGACTGCCTGGATGAGCACATGTAGCCTGGATGACGGACTGAATGCCCTCGAAGTGGAGGTACTTGACCAGGAGCTTCTTGGCGCTTGCTCCTGATTGAGAATCCCAGAGGTCAAACCAGACAGTGGCAGTGTCGGCTCTGGAGGAATTGCACATGATGCACATAGAGGAAACATCTGCGAAAATGTCCTTGAAGGTGGACAATTGCATGCGGTTGGTCATGTGATTTGGTGTAATGCAGACACCATTCACAAAATAAGGGATGTCGAGGACCTTGAGGTAGGACCTCAACCTGGGGCAGTGCATCTTGATTGCAAAGGGGGTGGTGAAGACAGAGGGGATGGAGGCCTCAATGACATTGCAATCAGCATCTGAGGGAATGGAGGAGGTGTGCAACACGATTGTGCTGAATGCCTTGGTGATGTTCTCCACATGCAAGATCGACTTGGCACAGGAGAGGGAGTTGTTGAGGAGGCACATGGCCTTATGATGAAGATAAGTGACTTCATCGGCACTGCCGACAAAGTCAAGGAAGAGTTGGTGGTAGGTGGGACCCATGGTTGTCATACGTGGCTTCCGGGTGGTGGGAGCAGTGGCTTGGGTGGCCTGATGCATAGCGGTGATGTGATCAGGGTCGAGATCGGGGTGGGACTGCGCCAACTTGATCAGTGATACAACCCCAGCAGGCTGACGGGCCACCTCAGCAAAGGACTTCTTGACTGAGGTGGGGGGAGGAGGCACCTTGGCAGGCACTCACTGGGCTTGGCCATCAGACCTAACCCTAGCTTGAGGAGGGCCACTAGTATGCACTTTAGGAGGTGCTTGCTTGGGCAGTAAGGGTGGACAGGCCAGGGTGGGCCGATGATCCGGAAGCAGTTGTTTGGGCACTTCGGGTTCACCCATGTTGATGTCACATGGACCTGCTTTGTCAGCAGATCTGCAGGACGACTCATGGTCACCATGTGGTTGATTAGGGCTGGTCAAAAAGCCCCCAGAGCGAAGGAAGGAGTCGACCATAGGCCACCCCTACTTCTGAAACATCGGAGTGAGCTGGGTATCGGCCCAGCCCCTCTTCCTGAATTCCCATAGGCTCTCAATGAGGTAGAGAGCAAATGAGCGTTGGGCCATGTTGGTCATGACAGCAGCAGGTTCAAGATTCAAGAACTATCTCCCGAATTGACGAAGACATTTATAGGCAGTGAGGGCCTCCTCCTCCAGGTCAGGTATGACAGAAGAGGGAGCAGAGGGGCCAGCCTGGGGTGTGATGGAGTGGCTAGGAACAGTGGTGGAGGGACCAGCGGGGCTCAAAGCCACCAGAGGTTGAGTAGTAGGCACAAGGGACAAAATGTCACCAGGCACTGGGCAAGGAGGTGACTCAAGGTCAGCCTCTGAGATGGAGGACCAAGGTCCAGAGAAGCCGCGGAAATTGCACAGATCGTCATATGGGTCGAGATGTTCATCCTCAGACATCTCAGGGAGGTTGAGCTCGTCATCAGAGGCATTGACAGACTTGGTGGAGCAAGGCAGAGGCTGGTTGGCTTTAGACTTTCATTTACCCATGTAAAATAGGTAGAATACAATGTAAAACTAGACGTCTAATCAAACACCAACTTTCGATGGTGGTGGTAAGAGGTCAAGGAGGGATGGCCAACAACTACTCTACCTGGGCAGGTGAGATGCAGGCATGGCTCCATGCCTCTAGCCTGTGGAGACTGGTCAAGGGTGAACTCCTCAAGCCTGAGATCCCTTCCCCTACTACCCAAGCCACCTTTGACTCGAGGAAGGCCTGGAATGCGAAGGCTGACAAGGCTGCTGGCTGGCTTTATCTCATGGTGGAACTGGACTAGAGGGTTCACTTCACTGATAGGGATGATCCTGTCAAGATGTAGACAGATTTGCAAGATGTGGACAGATTTGCAAGCTGTACACCTCCAGAGGCATCCTGGCACTCGTTTTAATGTCTATGATGACCTCTTCAACATCAGGAAGGCTGAGGACGAGTCCCTACAGTCCCTCATCAACAAGGTTGAGGATAGCATGAAGCAGATCCAAAATCTTTGCCCTGATGACTTTGACCTCAAAGGCCTGGATGAGGAGCTTGCTTCTATGGCTCTAATCCGAGCCCTGCCCACTGAGGAGTACTTCTCCTTCATTTCCTCCCTCCTCCTGAAGGACAAACTTGACAAGGCTGCTGTGCATCAGGCCTTTGTCACTGAGGACACCCAATGTCGCAGGAGGGCCATAGACCTTCCCTCTTCCTCCTCTGCACTTTCTGCCACCTCCAGAGGCCTCAAAACGGCAAAATCGACTGATCCATGTGGCTGGTGTCACAAAACTGGTCATGCAGAGGCCAAATGCTGGAGAAAGGACAAGGATCGCCTCAAGGCCCAAGAGGACACTCAGAATGCTCCCCCCCAGTCCAAACAACGAGGAAACCGTGCCAACAAGGCCCAGGAGGACTCTGATGGCTCCCCTGCCCCTCCAGCATCCAGAGAAGCGAGCAGAGTCACAGAATTCACTGGAAATGCAAGTACAAGCTCTCCCTCCACTGTTATGTATATTGATTATATCTAGCATTTGTTCCATCTATAATACGAAGTCGATATTAGCTTTACTTAAGTAATATCGCAATTATGTTTCTTCTTATTTGTTCTTGTATTTTCTCGTTTGTTGTGACTCATTTACTTTGTCTGATTATGACTAGTTATGACTTATTTGGTTTTGTTTTATATTTTGATGACATGTGATTGTTAAATATAGCTGCGCTATATTTGGACTTATCTTGTGATCGATCAGATGATCAAAGAAGAACTTCTTTAGAAGAACTTCTAAAGCTTCTTTGACAGATCGCGTCTTATATAGTTTAATTAGCATTAAGGAAGCTGTACGCTTCTCTTCTTTCATTAGAAGCCCTTAGCCCTAGTTAATAATAGATACCAACTTGTATCGTATATAAGTCGTCGACATCTACCAAGGAGAAACATCGTTTCTACTTGGTTAGGTGGAGACTCAATACGAGCCTTTATCTATACAAAGTCGAATTGAACTTAAGCTTTAAGATCTCAATTACCAAAGTCTTAACTCTATAATCGCCGTATTATAACTCTGACTTAGTAAACGACTTTGTCGCTTACCGAGAAGGAGTCCCCTTTGATAAGATCAACTCGATACTTATCGCGCCAGCTTAGGACCGGGCCGGCGTCACTATAACATTAAGTAGAAACGATCCTTCTCTGTTAGCACAGAGCCGTTACTTTGCCCAGTAACCCAACAACGTTGCAAACACTGTCGATTTGGGTTATCGCGGTTATCGCACAAGCTGTCCCAAAACTATTGTGCATAACAACGAAGAGAGGGTCGACACACATTGCCAACTAGTGGATTAGTTGAGGATCACTCTTATTGATCTGAGCGAATACCCACGCTCTTAAAACATTTGGAGGCTTGTGAGAGCTAAGGTCGTTGTACCTGAATCTCAAATAAGATACCAGACCCGAGGGTAGATACTCGGAAGGGAGAAATTTGCCAGAAAAGTTTGGCATATCTCTGAAGAATACCAGACCCGAGGGTAAATACTCGGAAGACAGTTTATCTGTTGAAAGTCTTAAGAGACTATAAATACACAGTCCTAGTGACTATAAGGTGAGTCCATAGCGACTATAAACTAATTTTCCAACCACGGCAGAATCAAACTGCAAGTGTGATAATTGTCTTAAGGACAATTTACCATTTAAGACCATACCAGGTGTCTCTATAGGCACCCATAAACATAGTCCACAACGGACCCAGCAGAGTTTGCAAGACAAGTTGAAATCTTCGCAAGAAGAGAATTCCCAGAAGAATCCTACAGTACCTACTACAGTGAAACCCGAAGAACAAGGTTCTACAGAAGTAAAGGATCAGGAAGATTCTATTACATCAAAGAACACGAAGGGAAAGTTGCCTACGTCCCAATCAAGAAGGAACAAGAAGGAGTCCTTGAAGCCGAATACGCAGCAGTCGGTCACAAGCAACTTCACAGAACTGTCAAACAACAAATCGAAAGAGGAGTTGGCCTCGAAGAACTTCGAGACGTTACCCAAGAACAGTACACTGAAGAAGCAGAAAGAAGACAAACTCCATTTCCAGAAACCCCTGCAGAATCTAGCAGGACCATCGAACCAGAACCAATCCTTGACATTACCCCAAGAACTGAAGACACCTCACAAGACAATCATTCAGAGCCCAGAATTGACACTCCAAGTTCAGAAGAATCTGAATTTGACGAAGAAGACGAAGAAGAAGACGAAGAAGGAACAGATAGTGGAGAAAGAAGCCAACAAGAATCTGAAGGAAATCGAACAGAAGAAGAAGCAGAAGCACTCGCAAGGGCAATCGACAATCTCAAACTTAAATCCCCAGAGAAACCCAGACTCGATAGACCCCCTTCTTACTCCTCGAGCCCAGCCTTTGGACATAGCCCAAGGTTCCTCAGTCCCATTACGAACCCTATCCCCTTTAGCTTTACCAATTCCCCCACCGGTATTGCCAGTACCAGTACCTTACCAACAACCAATCCCAACATTACTACAGCCAGTACCACCATCACCGTACCCACTAACACCCAAACAAAAGGGAAAGCAAAGGCAGTTGTCACCAACACAGGAGGTTCTTCAAACCGAAGAAGTCCCACACCACCACCACCACCAAATCCTCAAGGAGGACCACCAAGTCCCGGAGGTAATCCGCCTGGAGGACCAGGAGGACCAGGAGGACCAGGAGGACCAGGAGGAGGACCACCAAATCCTAATCCAAACCCCCCGCCAAACCCAATGGCACAACCTCAAGCAGGATTCCAGCTTAAGTACCCAAAGCCCAACAGGTTTGATGGCAACCCAAGCTATTACAGACCATGGATGGCCGAAGTCGAACTCTACTTCGACTCATATGGTGTCACAGATGACCAATCAAGAGTCAACTACACCCTTGGATTACTCGATGGAGCTGCCAAGTTATGGCAACAGGATTACAGACTTAGTCAAGCAACTGCAGCTACCCAAGCAGGATACACCCCACACACCTTCGATCAGTTCAAGAATGCGCTCGAACAGTCATTCGCTCCAACACAACAGAGCTTTGAGGCTGAAAGAGAGCTCCGCTATTACAGACAACGAAACAAATACATCGAAGAATACATCGCCAATTTTTCCGTCCTCGCCTCACGTGCAGGACTTACTGACAGCACTTCTCTCCGATCCTACTTCGCCGAAGGACTTGACAACGACGTCAGATTCGAAGCAATCCGAGCTGACCCCCAAACCCTCGCAGAATGGAAAACAGCTGCAAGACAGGCATACAAAGTTGTCCAAGAGCAAAAGAGATACCGCATTGGAAATTCTAATCCAGGATCTTCAAATAGATCAAGAAAGACCAAAAAGAATAGTAGACAACACGGATCCCAACCACGATATAATGACGTCTATAGTCAACCCCTATCTAGACCCAGACGATCCGAGTGGGACATGGATATCGACAGAATATCAAGAGGAATATACCGATTATCAATCGAAGATGATCGGGAAGCAGACGACGGAGGTATATACGAACTTGGCGCAGAGGATGATGATAATCCTGAAGAAGAGGAGAGTGAAGGAGAAGACATCAATCAAACGTACAATGAAGGACCAAGCAACACAGACAGAGATGTCTATGGGTCACTATACTCCCACATCATCAATAACGTTCTCACCGACGAACAAAGAGTTGCACTCAAGAGAGGAGAATGCTTCTTCTGCCACAAGAAAGGACATTTCGCTAAATCTTGTCCGGCAAGGAAGGTTTGGTTTAAGTCAAGAGGAAAGACAAACATGGGATCGAAGCAGACGCAGAAGTCCCAGTCCAAACCGAAACAAGGGAATCGTAGACCTTTCAAGCCTAAAAGGAAAGATCCAGACGCCATGGTTTACGAAATAGAACAAGCTAGTGATGAAGACGACCCATTTCAAGAATACTCAAATGAAAATTTTTGAGTACTCACGAAGATCAGATAGACATCATCGATCTTCAATCAAACAAAGGATTAACAGTACATGTACCAATATTGCTCCATACAACTAGAGCAAAACACAATCTACAAGCACTACTAGACTCAGGAGCTAGTGGAGAATTTATCGACCCACAACTAGTCGATACCTACAACTTGCCAAAATTCAAGATGAAAAAGGCAATCAAAATCCGTAACGCCGATGGAACACAAAACCTATCAGGAAGTTGTACTCACTATACAAAATTAAAAATAGAAGTGAACAACAAAATTATGACGATCTCACCAAGAATAGTCAAACTTGGATCAAACCAACTATTCTTAGGAATCACATGGTTAAAGAGATTCAATCCCGATGTTGATTGGCAGAAACTGTCATTACGTTGGCGAGATGAAAATTCTCATACAATCAAATTAACCAAAGCGAAAACTGATTCCATCAATCAGTTGTATTATGAAATCAATGTGAAATCTAACACATCACAACAACTTCACAACTCGGCTACTAAACCTAAAAAGGAATCAGACCCTGTGAAAGCCGTACCAAAGAAATTTCATCAGTTTCTCAAAGTCTTCAACAAAGACGAATCTGAGAAATTACCACCCAGACGTCCTTGGGATCATAAAATCGAGACTATACCAGAATTCGAACCCAAGCGAATGCCAGTTTATCACCTGACACCTCAGGAAAGAACTGAACTTGACAAGTTTATTTCCGAAAATCTATGAAAGGGATATATTCGGAAATCCAAATCACCAATGGCCTCTTCTTTCTTCTTTGTAGGAAAGAAAGGAGGAGACTTACGTCCATGCCAAGATTATCGATTCCTTAACAAGAATACAATAAAGAATGCTCACCCAATACCGAGCATATCACGAATCATGGATAAACTCAAAGGATCTAATTGGTTCACCAAGTTAGATGTCCGACTAGGATATAATAATGTTCGAATCCATGAAGGACATGAATGGAAAGTGGCATTCCGCACTCCAAATGGGTTATATGAACCCACAGTCATGTTCTTTGGAATGACAAATTCCCCTGCTACCTTCCAATCCATGATGGATCACATCTTTAAAGACCTTACTGAGAAAGGCGGAGTTATTATTTACATGGATGACATCCTTATCCATGCGAAAACAAAGGAACAACTCGAAAGACTTACTAAACAAGTCTTGAAGATTCTACAACAAAACGAGCTGTATTTAAAGACTGAGAAATGCGAATTCGAGAAGCAACGCCTAGAGTACCTCGGAGTTATCATAACTCCTGACTCTATCGAGATGGACCCCATTAAACTTAAGGGAATACAGGATTGGCCGGTACCCAAGTCTGTCCGAAATATCCGACAATTCATTGGATTTTGCAACTTCTATCGCAAATTCATTCACAACTTCTCAGCTATCGCACAACCACTTAACGCATTACTTCGTAAAACAACGAAATTCGAATGGAACTCAGAAGCACAGAAAAGCTTTGAGAAGCTCAAGGAACAATTCCTTAAGCAACCTATACTTCAAATAGTTGACGAATCAAAGCCATTCGAAATCGAATGTGATGCTTCCGCATTTGCTACTGGTGCAGTACTACTCCAAAGAGATTCAAATGGAGATAAGCACCCTGTGGCTTATTATTCACAAACCCTCAACCCTGCGGAACGAAACTATCATGTGTCTGACCAAGAATTCCTTGCTATTATTAGAGCACTAAAGGAATGGCGACACTACCTTGAAGGATCAGCACACCCTATCATCATATGGTCTGATCACGAGAATCTCACCAGATGGCGAGAACCACAACAATTAAATCGAAGACAAGCTAGATGGATGCTATATATGACACGCTTCCATTACTCCATAAAGCACTTAGCTGGCAACAAAAATACTCTTGCTGATGCATTGAGTAGAAGACCAGACCTAGTCCCAGATGGAAAGGATAACGAAGATCTAGTTGCGATACCATCAGAAAAATTCATTAACTTCCTTTCTGAGGAAATTAAAGAAGAAATTAAAAATAAACAAAAGAAGATCAACCCATCTGAAAGATTCACAGAAGATGATGGCATTTATAAATATCAGGGAAGACATGTGATACCTGAAGATGCCGAACTAAAAAGAAGACTTCTACAACGTGTACATGATCACGAGACATCAGGACACCCAGGAACAGCTGAAACGTTCCGTAAACTATCTAAATTAGTTTACTGGCCTGGAATGAACACATATGTTCAGAACTATGTGAAAGGATGCCCTATTTGTCAACAGTACAAAATCAATCGTCATCCGGTTAAACCACCAATGCAACCGATTAAAGGCCCTTCTTCCACAAGGCCCTTTTCCCAAATATCCATGGATCTTATCACAGATCTACCACCTGACGATGGATATGATTGTATATTGTCCATAGTGGACCATGGACTTACGAAAGGGATAATCCTAACTCCAACAAAGAAGACAGTAAATGCTGATGGCATTGCTGAAATTCTTATTGACAAAGTATTTTCGAAATACGGAACACCCAACAAAATAATCTCAGATCGAGATCCACGATTTGCTGCTAAATCAATGCAAAAACTATACGAAAAACTCAATATTACCCCAGCCCTGTCTACAGCATACCATCCACAGACAGACGGAACTACCGAAAGGTACAACCAAGAAATCGAGTTTTACTTAGCAGTTTACACATCACAAAACCCAACCATATGGAAACGAGCACTTCCAATGATTGAATTTGTACACAATACGAAACCCCATTCTGGAAGAAAACACTCACCATACGAATTAATCCTAGGATATAACCCACAAGCGTTTATCTCAGACATAGAGACAGACACACCTTCTATCAATGAGAAGTCTCTATTCTTGGAACAAGTCCGAGAAGCAGCTTTAGAGGCACATGAACGAACACGTCTCATGATGGCTCAAAGAAAGAACCAACCATGGACACCATTCAAAGTAGGAGACCGAGTTTGGTTAGATAACCGAAATCTCCCTTTACCCTATGCTTCTAAGAAGCTTAACCAAAGAAGAGAAGGTCCATTTACTATTATTAGAAAGACCTCTCCAGTCAACTACGAACTCAAACTACCACAAAAATGGAAGATTCACAACAAGTTTCATGCTTCACTTCTCATGCCAGTAACTGAGAATGACGTTTATGGTAAACACAACCCTAAACCACCACCTGTCCTAGTCTCAGGAGAAGAACAATACGAAGTCGAAGCAGTCCTAAACCATAGAACTCGCAGACTACGTTCTGGAACAAAAATAGAATACCTAATTCGTTGGAAAGGATATGGACCAACTGAAGACTCATGGGAACCAGAGAAAAATCTTGAAAATTCAAAAGAAATAATTCAAGAGTATAAAAACCAACACAATCTCTCTTAACATTCCCCAGCTTCAATGACTACTTCAGAAGTCAGTGAACAACCAACAGTACCAGTCTTTGGAACTATTATCTGCGAATCGCCCTCACCTATTACCCCTCCTACTACACCGACCAACACCATCAACGATGCGAACAAGGTCGAAGAAAGTCCTGGTCTTGCCTCATCGCAAGAACAAGGCACCAAATCCCCTGCCGGAGATAGTGCAGGCGGAGACACTAGCGGTGAAAACTCTTCACCCTATAAAGAGAATGCCACCCTACGACGAGCATTTCTTCGAGAACAGACAGCCGTTGACTTTCTGTCCGCCTACGGCAGCAATCCTAGACTCACTTCATATGTCTACAACATCGGGAATTGGATTGATGCTCTCGCTTCTGCAAGAAGTGAATACAAGCGTCTCCAGGAAGAAATGGACTTCCATCTTAGTAACCTGGCACGCCATATCCCTAGGGGTCCCTATACTCAGAACATCGTCCGACGCATCCAACGCACCGACCCGGACGGAGATTACTTCGCTACGCTCAAGCATCAACAAGCTCCAGAGCGACGTGCACAGGATTCTGAGCGCGCCTCAGCTGATGACGAAGGAAAAACTTCCTCACCTAGCGTCAAACCTCAACAACGTCATGATGTGGCTACACACAATGCCATATTACCGAATACACCCCCTCCAACGCCTACTAACGAGCCTCCTCGAAATACCAATCGAGACGCGACTCGCCCTGGACGTACTAGTCAAACCTGCGACATATGTCACGGAATGGGTCATATCAAGACGCTTTGCCCGGGATATCATTGCACCTGGTGCGACACTTTCGCCCCCGGCCATTTCACCAAGTATTGTTCCCGAAATCCTTATAAAGGAATTGCTCGACGGGATCTACCCCCAGTCGCCCTGGCAGCACTTTCGATTACCGAAGGAGTCGATGCCGCCAAGGCTCTTGCTCTGCAGTCCATCTCCGGATCTGCCAGAATACAGCCCCGACAGTCCGGTGTACCAACCGGCAATCACGGCGCCCCCGTCACCGATGCCGTCGGACTTCGATCCGAACGACATAATCCAACATCCACGGCCGTTAACACCACCTCCCTCGGCCCAACCTACAACCCTACTTTTACGCCGCGACGAGGTCGTAAACCTGCACCACGAGGAAGACAGTATGGTCGTCTCCAGACCTCAGTCCGTTCCTCCCATCCAAACCATCGAGGACGCAGTCCGAACGGACGTCCCCATCACGGTCGAACTTCTCGCATCTATGAAGGAGAATGCCCCCTTACACCCCCATACGAAGATGGCAATTACGAATCTCATTACGATGATGAAGCCAACTTCAACATAGATGGTGAAGGTAATTTACCTTAGTGACTTAGATAGTTACTAAGATGTGGACATCTTAGCTAGGAAAGGGATAATGTTATGTATATTGATTATATCTAGCATTTGTTCCATCTATAATACGAAGTCGATATTAGCTTTACTTAAGTAATATCGCAATTATGTTTCTTCTTATTTGTTCTTGTATTTTCTCGTTTGTTGTGACTCATTTACTTTGTCTGATTATGACTAGTTATGACTTATTTGGTTTTGTTTTATATTTTGATGACATGTGATTGTTAAATATAGCTGCGCTATATTTGGACTTATCTTGTGATCGATCAGATGATCAAAGAAGAACTTCTTTAGAAGAACTTCTAAAGCTTCTTTGACAGATCGCGTCTTATATAGTTTAATTAGCATTAAGGAAGCTGTATGCTTCTCTTCTTTCATTAGAAGCCCTTAGCCCTAGTTAATAATAGATACCAACTTGTATCGTATATAAGTCGTCGACATCTACCAAGGAGAAACATCGTTTCTACTTGGTTAGGTGGAGACTCAATACGAGCCTTTATCTATACAAAGTCGAATTGAACTTAAGCTTTAAGATCTCAATTACCAAAGTCTTAACTCTATAATCGCCGTATTATAACTCTGACTTAGTAAACGACTTTGTCGCTTACCGAGAAGGAGTCCCCTTTGATAAGATCAACTCGATACTTATCGCGCCAGCTTAGGACCGGGCCGGCGTCACTATAACATCCACTCCCATCGCTTCCCCCACTTCACCAGCCTCTTCTCCACCCCTCCAGCTCGATGCTGACTTCTATTGGATTGCAGACACAGGTGCTACATCACATATGACCCCACACCATCATGGGTTCAAGAAATATACCCCTTGTTGCATACAAATCAGATTAGCAGACAACTCTGTCATATATTCAGCTGGGATGGGTTCAGTGGTCTTTCAGCCTGTTATGGGCGGAAAAATGGCTGGAGCGGTCGAGCTTTCATGTGTACTGCATGTTCCGGACCTCCAGAGTAATCTCCTGTCTTGTCTATACCTCACACAAAATAAGGGGTTCAATATATCCATTTCTTCACACTCTATGGCCTTTAGACTCAAGGGAGAGACTCTCTTTTTTTTTAAAAAAAAAAGAAAATCAATGATTTATTACGCAGTGCCTGGTCGCAGTCCGCACTCACCAACATAATACAGGGCCTAAGTACCACTACCTAAGCCAAACACTACAGAGACAAGAATAGATAAAGTCCTGTCCGAATATAGTACACTACTTGACAGCAAAGAGATGTGGCATAGTAACAAAGAAATGAAACTAAAGCCAACTCACAGACCTCTAACAGTAAGCTTACATGCACATGTGGCCCTAGCAACAAATCAACAGGGTTAGAAGATGCGTTGAAGCAGGTATGCGACCTACTACTGGGGCCTCCTATTGTCCTTCTTGTGATGGCTAAGCCAGTCATGGTCAAACTGGTGGTGCCAGAATAGGCACTTTTGATCATCAGCTGCATGGTCACCCTTGCAGTTGATACATGAGATGTGGGGACAGGGCTCCCTGGCAGGTGTGGGCAAGATAGGGGGGTTTGCCTTTGGACTCCCCTTACAGCATGATGATGTGGAGTGATGATTCTCACTATGGTGAGGACCACCACACTGGGAACACCTGAGCACATGATTGCAGCAGGTGGGAGTAGAGTGACTGAAGCACTAGCAGCGCTGGCACTGAGGGACACTGGGGTGGGCATGGGCAGGCTTGATGATAGCCTGCATACCATTGAAGTTGAGGTACTTGTTAAGGAGCTTCTTGGCACTGGCTCCTGACTGAGAGTCCCATAGGTTGAACCAAACAGTGGCAGTATTGGCCTTGGGGGAGTTGCACATAATGTGCATGGATGAAACATTAGCAAAAGTGTCCTTGAACAGAGACAATTGCATGTGATCAGTGATCTGAACTGGTGTAATACAGATGCTGTTCACATGGAAGGGGACATCAAGGATCTTGAGATAAGACCTCAACCTGGGGTGGCATGTCTTCAGCTTGAATGGGGCAGTGAAGACAGAGGGGATAGCAGACTCAACAACAGTGATATCAGAGTCTGAGGGCATGATGGAGGTGTACAGTGCAATGGTGCTGTACACCTTGGTGATGTTCTCAACATGCAAGGAAGACTTAGCATGTGAGAGAGTGTCATTGAGGAGGTGCATGGCCTTGTGGTGGAGATAAGTGATCTCACTGGCATCACCAGTGAAATCAAGGAACAGTTAGTGGTGGATGGGCCCAGCAGTGGTCATGCACAGCTTCTTGGCAGAGCTGGCAGTGGCAGTGGCAGCCTGATGCATCACAGCAATGTGATCAGGGTTGAGGGAGGGGTTTGCCTGTGCCAGCTTGATCAGCAACATAGGTGACACCAAAGCACTGGAACGAGCGGCTTCCACAAATGAGTGCTGACAAGGTGCCAGAGCAGGAGTGGGGATGGGTGCCCTCATGGGTGCTCGAGGGGTGCCACTAGCACATGCCTTAGGGGGTGCTTGCTTGGGCAGTATGGGGGGATGGGTCAGGGTGGGCCATGGTGCCTTGGGTATTTACTTGGGTGCCTTGGGGGAGCCCATGTCAATGTCACATGGTTCTGCTTTGTCAGCAGATCCATGGGTTGCCTCATGGGCAACACGTGTGTCTTTAGAGGAGGCTTCCAGCTCATTGAACTGAGCGAAGCCCTGCATGAAGGAGCAAAAGGTGGTCCAGTTTTGGCTGGTCCACTGTTCACCCATGGAAATGTGTGTACTCCCATGCCTGCTCATCTCAAATTCATAGATGGCACTAGCAAGATAGCTAGCACATGCCTTAGCATAGTCCTCGTTGAGGAGGGAATCTTTTTTATTATTTATTATTTATTATTTTTATTTTAAAAAATCAATGAATTTATATAGCAGTGCTTGATCGCAGTCCACTTTGAGGAGGGAATCATCAGGGAGTTCACACATGAAGTACAAGAGCTTTTGAGGCCATTGAAAGCCCACTTGGCTGCAGCATCATCTCCAGGCACAGTTCCAGTAGAGGACAACAGGGTGGATGGCACAATCAGGGGAGGAGTGGGAACTGGGTAGTACATGGTACTACCAGCAATGAGAGGGGCCTTGGGACCTAAGGTCACTAGAGGCTGAGTAGTAGGCACCAGCGACAGAACATCAGCAGGCACCAAGGAAAGAGATGAGGGCGACTGAACATCAGCCCTCATGGAGGCAATAGCAGCCTTGAATTCTGCCATTGAGCAGACCAGCTGAGTGGAGGTGGAGGGCCTGGGGGCCTCATTGATAGTGTTGAGCTCATCATTGCTGGATGCAATGTTGGAGTTGAGATCCATGTTTGCGATTTCGCAAGCAATAGCCTGAGATTTGCATCTGCCCATGTTAGATAGGTAGAAATGGTGTACACTAGACGTCTAACTTCACACCAACAAATAGATGGTGGTGGTAAGAGGTCAAGGAGGGATGTGCGTCGAGTCTGTTTGTGAGTCATATAATGGAATATCCATCGCCACTTTGGGCATTGCCACTCCTACTGACCTTGACACTATCAAATCCTGGCTGAAAAAAGCCTGGCAACTTGGAGATGCTATTCCCATTGAGCCCTGTCTCCCACAGTCCAAATCATTTCTTAAAATTATTGGCATCCCATACTGGGTAGCCAATTCTTCCAATCCTCTTTCCTCTACTTTTATTGAGCAGGCCCTCGGCCAATCCCCCCTCTTCAAAAATGTCATTCTTGCTGCTCACCCTTGCATCATGAAAGCTTCCCCTAAGTTGGATATAGCTGTCGTTTAGTTCAACATTTGGGATTCACAAAACAGTACTAAGGCCAAGATATTAGTCAACCGTACCATCAACTTCTGCCAACACATTGGTACTATTCACGCTACTAGTATGCATCCTGGTGTTGCACAATGCAGGAACTGCTGGTGGTGGGGTCACCCCACTCATGCGTGCCACACCCTCAGTGCTTGCTGTCAAATATGTGGTGGCCCTCATCGTGTTGAGAATCACTGCTCTATGGCCTGGTGCTGTAAGGCTAACCCCAAATCCAACCCCCCTCATGATGCTACCCCTGATGGCATCCTGTGCCCTCACCTCAAGAACTTCAAATGTCTCAACTGCAAAGGTGACCACCATGCTAATGACATTAAATGCCCATTTTGGAGAAACAGGTTTGACTGGACCTGGCACTCTAATAAAGCCGCCGAGTTACACACTGCACATGCTGTTCGCACTAATACCAATCACTCCAGTGGTGGAGTTGACATTTAAATATGTTTGGTAAGAACAACACTATTTCTTCTGTTTGTATCTATTCGCAAAATGTGGGATGCTCTTACACCCTAGTTGATACTATTCTTGAGTCCAAGAAGCTGGACTTTGACATTATTTTTTCTACAAGAACCTCTGTGGAACCATATCCACAAGGCACCTTCTATGACTAACCCTGAAGGGGATGATGTCATGGGTGCCCCTATTCATCCCAAGTGGTTGTGCATGGTTTACCCTACTAAGCCTAATGACCCCTGCTCCTGTACTTTGACTTACATTCACAGACATCTGCTTCATATGAGACCCATCCTTTGATAGGATTGGGTCAATCACTGCGACATTCAAATTCTGGGTTTATTCAACTAGGGTAATTATATTCATTTCCTTAACATATATTCTGACTCATCATCATCAGCTATCACCTTTCTGTTGACAAATTTCATTGACATCCCTAACATTGTATACATGGGAGGCAATTTCAACTGTTGCTCCCTGGAATGGGACCCCCTGGTCTCTCATCTCCCTTGCTCTGCCATAACTCTAACAGAGTTAGTGGACAGTTTCAATCTTACAAGGTCCACACCGACCATGATATCTCCCACCCATTTCTCCTCTATCGAAGGACATGACAATTCAGTTATTGATCTCATTTTTTATGCTAACAATTCCACTTCCCATGTTATTAATGCAAATTCGAGACTACCCTCGGATCACGCACCTTTACTCATTGATCTCCCAATCTGCTCAGATTATATTAATTACAAAAAACATGTATTGCCAAAGGATAGCAACGAAGAGACTGCCTTTATTTCTCAGGTCTCAGAGCATCTAGCAGCTATTGATTGTTCAAACATTCACTCCACCTCCTGCTTGGACATTATTTCCAACTCTATTTCCCATATATTTACTGATTCTTGGAATACAAACTCTAAAATTGTATGGATTACTAACTGGTCAAAAGAATGGTGGACTTCCCATTGTTCTGAGACTCTACTTACTTACAGGAGAACCAAAGAATGAAAGGACTGGTGAGCGTTTAGGGCTGCTACTCAAGCCGCCAAATGCTCTTTCTTTGATGAGCATATTCATAAAATCGCCTCAACCAACAAGCGACCCTGGGACCTCATGGAGTGGGTCAAACAACAAAAACTCCCTACCATTGAGGGTATTCAATATCAAGGTCGCCCCTGCAATGACCTTCCGGATTTGTGGAATGCACTCCATTTGTCATATAATTCTGCATTGGGCCAACTGGTAAGCCCTCATGTTCTTAATGAAATGAAAACTATTCCCCTCCATTCTTGGGCTGACTTCTCCACTCTGGAACTCACTGAATCCCTTTCATCCTGCGCTAACTCTTCAGCACCTGGACCTGATCATATTTCCTGGAAACACTTAAAGTCTATTGTTGCCCACAACAACTGCCTCAAGAACATAATCCTCATTGCTAATGCATGTGTACGTCTATCTCACTGGCCAAGTCACTTCAAAGACTCAGTCTCTATCATCATCCCCAAGCCGAATAAACTGGCCTATAATACACCCAAAGCATTTTGACCTATTGTCCTACTAAACACTCTAGGTAAACTCATTGAAAAGATGATCACACAACAAATGCAATTTGAAGCAGTCTCTTCAGGAGCCCTCCACACAAATCAAATGGGTGGGATTATTCAATGCTCCACTGAGGACATAGGCATTTTCCTCACTCACATCATCCAGGCTGGATGGGCCAAAGGTATGATCACTAGTGTTTGCACTTTTGACATTGCCCAATTCTTCCCTTCCCTAAATCACAATATCCTTACTGACATCCTGCAACACCAGGGGTTTGCCCCCGAACTCATAAAATTTTTCTCTCACTACAGTAATAGACACCTCCTTTGTACATGATCACTCACCTGTACACTTGACCTTTTTGAGTGAACTAAACAACTTTTCCACAATTTCTTTGCACAAATGGATGGAGGAAGGGGTCCTCCCCCTACACGCCTAGTTTTTGATTCATCAGTGTGATGAAACTTATTAGAAGATGACTTTTACATGAAAAGAGAAAAATCTTGAAATTGATTTCCTACTGTTTTGAACACATGATGCCCATGTGTGGCCAAAAGATATTGACATCTTGTCTATAATCACCAGGTTGTTGTGTATCTCAAATTTCATGGCAATCCGACATGGACTCATGCATTGAGCACATGATCTTTGGTTTAGAGGGCACCAGAGGATGAAGTTGTGACAGAGTATGACATCAGGCTCCAACCAGGTTCTGTTGACCCTAAACTCCATTGAATAGCTTTTAAAGGTTTTGAGTAAAATATATGTGTATGGCCTGATATGTGACAAAGCCACATCACACTGTACAAGGGACTCATGTTTGTGTGAATATTTCATTTTGGTAGTTTTCTAGGAATTCCTCACCATAGCCTCATAGTTTTGACTCAAAATTTTGATACCATATAGCCCAAATATACTTCAATATATTTCCAAAGATTTGTCAAGGTTGAGTGTCATTTGGTTCCAAAATCAAAGGTAAAACTTTTGAGTGTACAAAGGAGGCGTATATTACTGTACCTTATAGGTCACTCCACACAATTCATGTGGAATACTTTCATATCTGATACTCATGATGCAGATGTTGGCATAGGGAAAGGATCAGCTCTCTCCCCTATTCTTTCAGCGCTCTATTTAGTGCCCCTCATGTTCATGTTTGACCAGTGCACTTGTCTACAATCTATACCCTCTTCCCTCCTATCCTTTGTTGATGATGGGCTTTGTATATCTCAAGTGAAGAACTATACTGACACCATTTCTTTCCTGAAAGCAGCATACTCCATCATCACATCCATATGTACTGACCTCGGATTAGTCATTGAACATGACAAATCTGAGGTCTTCCATTTCTCATGATGACATAACGACCAAAAACCCCCACTCAACCTATCTGATGTCTTTTTTTTTTTTTTTTTTTTTTTTTTTTTTATCCAGTGGACCCTGGAGGGGTCCAAATTTATAATGTGGTGCATGATAGCAGTCCGTGCCCGACTATCTACTACAGGGAACCGATACCGCTACCGACTACACAAGAGTAAATAACCGGGAATATATAAGAGTTCTGTCTGAGACAATACACGAATCGACAGCAGAAGGGGGCTAGGCATGTAACAAAATACAAAGAAGTGAGACATATACCGATATCACTGCATCTGACGGCAGGCCTTGTGGTTGGTGGGAGCCCATCCAGCGACTGGCGATGGATGGGGAACGATACGTTGACACTAGGGAGCTCCCCCTAGGCCCGGGGCTGACCAGCAGAACCAGAATGACTTTGCAGCCAATCCCGATCAAACCAGTGGCGCCAGAACATGCACTTGCGGTCAGTAGCAGCATGTTCCTTGCCGCAATTGATGCACTTGATATGGGGACAGGGTTCCCCAGCGGGTGTGGGCTGAATGGGGGGGTTGGCCTTCGGCGATCCCTTGCAGCAGGAGGAGGTAGTGCGGTGATTCTCAGACCGATGTGGCCCACCACATTGTGAGCACCTGAGCACACGGTTGCGACAGGTGGTGGTAGTGTAGCCCCATCGCCAGCATCGTTGACACTGGGGGGTCCCGGGGTGAGCATGCGCAGCCTTGATCATGGACTGCACGCCGTCGAAGTTGAGGTATTTGCCGACCAGGCGCTTAGCGTTAGCACCGGACTGAGAATCCCAAAGGTCGACCCAGATGGTGGCGGTGTCGGCTTTGGCGGAGTTGCGCATGATGCACACAGAGGATATGTTAGCGAATGTCTCCTTGAAGGGAGACAGACGCATATGGTCGGTAACGTGTTGCGGAGTGGTGCGGATGCCACTCATGTAGTAAGGGACATCCAGGATCTTGAGGTAAGACCTGGACCTGGGACGCTTGGTCTTCAGCTCAAATGGGGCAGTGAAGGCTGAAGAGAGGGAGGATTCGATCACTAATGCATCGGCATCAGTGGCAACAGAATTGGTGTACAATGATATAGTGTCGTATGCCCGAGCAATGTTCTCGACGCGAAGCGAACTCTTCGCGCGAGTGAGGGAATCGTTGAGAAGGCGCATGGCCTTGTGGTGGAGGTAGGTGATATCACTGGAATTGCCAGTGAAATCGAGGAAGAGTTGGCATCGGGTGGGGCCCGATGTGGTCATGTGGGGCTTCTTCGCAGAAGGCGCATCAGCGAGGGCGGCCTGATGCATTGCAGTGACGCGATCGGGCTCGAGGGTGGGGTGGGACTGGGCTAGCTTGATGAGCGCTGCCGCAGACTCCGGGGTACGGGCTACCTCAGCGAACGACTTCTTAGCCGCCGAGGGAGAGATGGGCGCTCGCCGGGCTTGGCCATCAGACCTAACCTTAGGAGCAGGGGGCACTTGAGTGGGTGCTTTGCCACTAGCGCGGGCCTTTGCAGGCACTGGCTTGGGCGGTAGGGAGGGACAGGCCGGGGCAGGCCGACGATCCAGGGGTGGTAAAGAGGGCGCCTTGGGGGAACCCATGTTGATGTCACGTGGACCCGCTGAGTCAGCGGATCCATGGATCGCCTCATGGGCGACGCGCGTATGATTAGGGTGGGCCTCTTCAATTTTGGTGGCACAGTCCTGAATGAAATCTGCAAATGTGGCCCATCTCTGGGCTCGCATTCGCTCGTTGACGAGGGCCATGTCGCCTTGGCCCTGGTTGAGAACTTCTGCAACCAATCCAACAAGAGTCGGGATGATCACGGCAGTGGTGGCCTCTGGAAGAGGGCCTGAGGGAACGCTCCCAATGAAGCAGGAGAAGAAACGGATCCCAGCAAGAGCCCGGGTCTCAACAGACTCCTCAGTTGACCTGGAGGAGACGGCGGACGGCGGTGCTGGGGGAGGAAGGTCCTTCACAGGGTAGAATGTCTGTCCACTGGCAGTGAAGGGTTTTGGGGATGGCGACGGAACGTCAGCCAAGGGAGCGACTGCCACCTGCGACGGAACGTCAGCGGCAGGCAGGGAGGAAGGTCCAGGCGACGAAACGTCAGCCTGGGGAGGTCCAAAGAACCCATGAACATTGCGGGGGTCATTGTAGGGGTCAAGATGTTCATCCTCGGACATCTCGGCGATGTTGAGCTCGTCAGCGGAGGCTTCGGCGGACTCGGTTGTTTGGCGGGGAGGCTTGTTAGACTTAGATTTACGTCTGCCCATGTAGCTACAAGTAGACGCAGTAGTATTGAACTCTAATCGCGACATACCAACTAAGAGATGGTGGTGGTAAGAGGTCAAGAAGGGATGACCTATACTCTCTAGTGAGTCAATCCTAGTATGGGAACTGCAAACTCCACCATCTTGGGCTGAACAGCCTTGGTAAACAAGTCTGCCACATTCTGGCTGGTGGAGATGTACTCTGGAGCAATGAAAGCAGACTGTACAGCATCCCGCAGCCAGTAGAACCACAGATCCAGGTGCTTCATGCGACCATGATGCTCAGGATTCTTGGAAACATCAATCCCAGACTTGTTGTCAATCAGGAGAGTGGAAGCATAGGAAGGGGAATAGCCAAACTCCATCAGGATGTTCCTCATCCACATGATCTCCTTGCCAGCCTCAACTGCAGCCACATACTCAGCCTCTGTAGAAGAGAGAGTAACAAAGGGCTGACGCTTGGAGGACCATCCCACAGCTCCACCACACACCAGAGTCACATATCTACCTGTAGAGCAACCGGTTTGCTTACAACCACCATGGGAAGCATCTGTGTAGGTCAGAAAGAGCTCCTCAGCTTCACAGCCCTTGTAAACAAGCTTGTAATCACTTATGCCCTTCAGATAGTGCAGGAGATGCTTCACAGCAGCCCAGTGCTCAGGATGAGGGTTGTGGTTGAATCTCCCAAGGTAGGAGACCATATAAGCAATATCTGGGTGAGTCATGGTGGCTAGATACTGCAGGGAGCCTACAGCAGAGAGGTAGGGAATGGATCACATTTCCTCTTGCTGGGAAGGAGTGGGAACAAGTGTGGAGAGTTCTGTGCTAGGAGAGAGTGGAGTCTTCACAGAATTGCAGTCAGATATGTTGAATCTGTTGAGGAGCTCCTGGACATAGTGGGACTGGGAAAGCAAAATAGTGTGGGCTTCAAGGTCCTGCTTGACCTAGACAGAGAGGAGGAAGGTAGTGGCTCCCAAATCACGCAATTTGAAGTGTTTCTGCAGCTCCAGCACTGTGGCATCCATGGCAGCATCATTCTTCGAAACAAGGGTGATATCATCAATGAAAACAGGCACTATGACCTTGACTTCACCCTTGGAGTAGATGTAGATGGAACTGTCACTCTGGAGTTGTTTAAAGCCCAGGGAATCAAGCACAGTGTGTAGCTTCTTGTTCCACTGCCTGGCTGACTGTTTGAGGCCATAGAGCGATTTGTGCAGCTTGCAAATGACGTTTGGGCCTCCCTGGTGATATCCTTCAGGCTGCCTCATGTAGATGTCCTCATCCAGCTCTCCATAGGTGAAAGCAGAGGAGATATCCACAGATCGCATTTTGAAGCCTTCCTTGGCTGCCAAAGCTATAATAAGGTGCAGGGATGCAGGACAAAATGTAGGGGCAAAAACCTCGGTGTAGTCATAGCCAGGACGCTGGGAATAGCCCTTCGCAACAAGCCTAGAGCGATAGCGCTCAATAGACTGGTCTGGGTTGAGTTTCAACTTGAAAACCCAGCCAGACTCGATGAATTTGGCCCCAGAAGGTAGCTCAACAAGCTCCCAGGTCCCATTTGCGATTAGAGTCAAAATTTGGGTGTTGCAGGCTTCTCTCCACTTGTCAGCATCCGGGGCCTTCATAGCAACCTTGTAGTTGCAAGGATCAGGCCCAGAAACACTTCCAGCAAACTCTACAACCTCATAGTCAGCATCAACATAGTTTTCTTGCTCCTGGTCCTTTGGAGGGAAGAGCAGAGGTTTCCCCAGTAGGCTGTCCTGGGTGCTGGAGGTCGTGTGGAGCGTCACTGAGGCTGTGGGGGCTGTGCAAGCGGTGTAGGAACCTGAGGAGGCGTTCTGGGAGGTGCTGGACCAATAGGAGTGGCATAGGAGATGTCAGAATCATCAGAGTCCGATGGGGAGTCACCAGATCAAAGAGGAACACTAGGACCAGCCTTGGGAGTCTCTGGAGCATCATATGGCTCTACAGATGGACTGGGAGGCAGAGATCGCTCCTCAGACTTGGGAGAGTGACTGGGAGACTCTGGGGGCTGCTGGGGCCGAGCTGGCGCTCTAGGTGGCTCAGGAGCCTCAGATCAACGTTCTGGAGGCTGGTCAACATCACCCCCTTCATCTGAGAGGAGTGGAAAGCCAGAGGATGGAGGAAGTGGAGGAAAAGGTGGAGAAAAGCTACTTGAAGATTGAGGAGGTGCTGGAGGTCCAGGGGGCACAAAAGATGGCACATCGTCGCGTTTGGAGCCTGTGAGACATGAGAACTACCTCTCATCAAAGTCAGCTCGCTCAGAAATGCGAATTTGGCGAGTGGTGGGGTTATAAAAGAGCCAGCCCTTGTAGCCAGTTGGATAACCAATAAAAACGCATTTTTCGACATGAGGCTGTAAGGAATTGCACTTATCTCACTGTATATGCACATAGGCAGTGCACCCCCATACCCTGAGGTGGGAAACATCCGGTTTGCACTTGAAAAACACCTGGAAGGGTGTAGTGTTGGGGAGAGGAGCTGTAGGAAGTCTATTCCACACATGGACCATAGAAGCAATACAGTGGCCCCAGAATGAGGGAGGGAGTCCAGACTCTGCTAACATGGCTGTAATGTGTTCCCCCATAGTCCTGTTGGCTCTCTCAGCTAGGCCGTTCTGCTGGGGCCTGTTGCGAGTGGAATGACGCCTCTCAATGCCACAGTCCTTTTTTTTTTTTTTTTAAAAAAATCAATGATTTATTATGCGGTGCCCAGTCACAGTCCGCGCTCACCAACATAATACAGGGCCTAAGTACTGCTACCTAAACCAAATACTACAAAGACAAGAATAGATAAAGTCCTGTCTGAATATAGTACACTCCTCGACGGCAAAGAGACATGGCATAGTAACAAAGAAATGAAACTAAAGTCCAACTCACAGACCTCTAACAGTAAGCTTATATGCATGTGTGGCCCTAGCAACATACTGATGGGGTTGGAAGATGCGTTGAAGCAGGTACACGACCTACTACTGGGGCCTCCTATTGTCCTCCTTGTGACAGCTGAGCCAATCACGGTCAAACTGGTGGCACCAGAACAGGCACTTTCGATCATCAGCTGCATGGTCGCCCTTGCAGTTGATACATGAGATGTGGGGACAGGGCTCCCCAGTGGGTGTAGGCAGAATGTGTTAGATTATGACCAGCTTCAGCCTCACCCCCTTTGTCTAAATGGGGATAGTTGTAGTCACATGACCATACTGTGCACAGACCATGTAGCTAGGTATATAAGGAGGGCCTCAGCCTCCCAATCCATTATCTTCTTCCCCACTTTTGTGTGTGTGTCAGTGTCAGTGTCTGAGCTTTCCTCTACTCTCTTATCATCCTCTACTCTCTATCATTTTACATTCTAACAAGGAGGTGGAGGGCCTGGGGGCCTCTTCAATCATATCAAGCTCATCATTGCTGGATGCGATGTCAGAGTTGAGGTCCATGTTCACGATCTTGCAACTAATAGCTTTAGACTTTCGCCTACCCATGTTTCGCTAGTGTAGACAATGTAGTATTGTACTCAAACTAAGACACCAACTCAAGAGATGGTGGTGGTAAGAGGACAAGAAGGGATGCGCAAATGCCACAGTCCTTGGTAAACTGCAAAAATGCATTGGACATGTATTCACCACCTTTATCATCCTGTAGAGCACGAATTTTCGCTCCTAGCTGGTTCTCTGCCCAAGCCTTGTACTCCTTGAATGCTTCAAAGGCTTCTGACTTGGCCCTAAGCAGGTAGACAGCTCGAAAATGTGTAGAATCATCAATAAACGTCATCCAGTACTTGTAGCCACTGTGGGTAGGCACTGGGAGTGGTCCATGGAGGTCTGAGTGCACCAACTTGAGTGGGGAGCGATTGTGGTTGGCTGAAGGCAGGAAAGGAAGGGAGTGCATCTTTCCAGCAAGGCAGGGCTTGCAAACTGCATCAGGCTGAGCTGAGGAGTTGATTTTAAGCCCAGTAACCAGTTCCTGCTGTATCATCTTCTTCACATCAGCATAATTATGGTGTGCAAAGCGATGGTGCCAGAGTGAGAGGTCAGCAGGAAGTGTGGAGATGCTAAAAGCAGTCGCAGAAGTGATGGTAGTGTTAGAATGTAAAATGATAGAGAGTAGAGGATGATAAGAGAGTAGAGGAAAGCTCAGACACTGACACTGACACACACACAAAAGTGGGGAAGAAGATGATCAATTGGGAGGCTGAGGCCCTCCTTATATACCTAGCTACATGGTCTGTGCGCAGTATGGTCATGTGACTACAACTATCCCCATTTAGACAAAGGGGGTGAGGCTGAAGCTGGTCATAATCTAACAGGTAGTGCCATTGAGGACAGCAGAGTTGGTGGAATCAATGGAGGCAGTGAAGCGAGTCTCTCCCTTGAGTCTAAAGGCCATAGAGTGCCAAGAAATCGATATATTGAACCCCTTATTTCGTGTGAGGTATAGACAAGACAGGAGATTACTCCGGAGGTCCAGAACATGCAGTACACACAAAAACTCGACCGCTCCAGCCATTTTTCTGCCCATAACAGGCTGAAAGACCAGTGAACCCATCCCAGCTGAATATATGACAGAGTTGTCTGCTAATCTAATTAGTATGTGACAGGGGGTATATTTCCTGAACCAATGACAGTGTGGGGTCATATGTGATGTAGCACCTGTGTGTGCAATCCAATGGAAGTCAGCATCAAGCTGGAGGGGTGGGGAAGAGGCTGGGGAAGTGGAGGAAGCGATAGGAGTGGAGGGGGAGCTTTTTTTTTTTTTTTTTTTAAAAAAAAATCAATGAATTTATATAGCAGTGCTCGATCACAGTCTGCTTTCAACTAAATATTACAAACAGATGGTACGCTACAGCAAGCTGGGGTACACAAAGCAGTCGAAGACCACTTAAGATAAAGACTATACATGATTAGTCCAGCAACATAGAAAAAGACTCGAGAGAGACTATTGAACAAGGTGTCATACACAGAGATTGGACTCAAAGGAAAAGAGAAGAGATGAAATGAAAGAATATAGTTCACCTTCATTTGGTTCGGTGGGCACAGGAGCTTGAGGCGGCAGTAGATGCGTGTCATGATTGGTAAAGGTAAAAGCAGCTGGGTTCTTTTTCAAGAACTTGATGAGGAACTTGTACTGAGGGAAGGTGCATTGTACCCATTGAGTGCAAATGGGATAGAGGGGACAGTAACACAGGATATGATGTCTTGTTTCCAGGTGATGGCCACAACGACAGAACTTGGGCTCGAGGGGGAAGAACCTCTTGCAATAAGCTCCAATAGGAGCATGATTGAGAATAGCACAAGTTATGCATGTGCATAATAATGTGGACTCACATCCCTCCTTGACCTCTTACCACCACCATCGAAAGTTGGTGTTTGATTAGACGTCTAGTTACACATCGTATTCTACCTATTCTACATGGGTAAATGAAAGTCCAAAGCCAAACAGGCTATATGCCAAACAACCAAGTCCGCCAACGCCTCCAATGACGAGCTCAACATTGCCGAGATGTCCGAGGACGAACATCTCGACCCATACGACGACCCGCACAATGTCCGCGGCTTCTCTGGACCTTGGTCCATTCCCCCTGAGGCTGACCTTAAGTTGCCTCCTCGCCTGGTGCCTGGTGACATTTCGTCCCTCGCGCCTACTACTCAACCTCCGGTGGCTTTGAGCCCCACAGGTCCTTCCACTGCCGCCCCCAGTGGCTCTATCGCACCCCGGGCTGGCCCCTCTGCTCCCTCTTCCATCGGACCTGACTTGGAGGAGGAGGCCCTCGCCGCCTACGAAGGTCTTCGTCAATTTGGGAGATGGTTCTCAAATCTTGATCCCGCTGCTGTCATAACTGACATGGCCTGACGCTCATTTGCTCTCTACGCCGTTGGGAGTTTGTGGGAATTCAGGAAGAGAGGCTGGGCTGATACCCAGCTCACTCCGTTGTTCCAGAAGCAGGGGTGGCCCATGGTCGACTCCTTCCTTCGCTCTGGGGGCTTTCCGACCAGCCCTAATCAACCACACAGCGACCACGAGTTGTCCCGTGGATCTGCTGACAAAGCAGGTCCTCGTGACATTAGCATGGGTGAACCCGAAGTGCCCAAGCAAACGCCCCTGGATTGTCGGCCCACCCCGCCCCGTCCCACTCTACCGCCCAAGCATGCGCCTGTCAAAGTGCACGCTAGTGGCCCTCCCCAAGCTAGGGTTAGGTCTGATGGCCAAGCCCAGCGAGCACCCACCAAAGCGCCCCCTCCTTCCACCTCGGTCAAGAAGTCCTTCGCCGAGGTGGCCCGCCCTGCTGGAGTTGCGTCACTGATCAAGCTGGCACAATCCCACCCTGATCTCGATCCTGATCGCATCACTGCTATGCATCAGGCCGCCCAAGCCACCGCTCCCGCCACTCGGAAGCCATGCATGACAACTGCGGGCCCTACCCGTTGCCAACTCTTCCTCATCGGCAGCGCCAATGAGGTCAGCTACCTCCATCACAAGGCCATGCACCTTCTCAACGACTCCCTCTCCCACGCCAAGTCAATCTTGCGTGTGGAGAACATCACCAAGGCGTACAGCACGATCGCGCTGCATACCTCCTCCGTTCCCTCTGATGCCGACTGTGACATCATTGAGTCCTCCATCCCCTCCGTCTTCACCGCCCCCTTTGCAATCAAGACGCGCCGTCCCAGGTCGAGGTCCTACCTCAAGGTCCTCAATGTCCCCTACTTCGTGAATGGTGTCCGCATCACGCTGAATCACGTGACTGACCGCATGCAACTGTCTGCCTTCAAGGACATTTTCGTAGATGTTTCATCCATGTGCATCATGCGCAACTCCACCAGAGCCGACACCGCCACCATTTGGTTCAACCTCTGGGACTCTCAATCAGAAGCAAGTGCCAAGAAGCTCCTGGGCAAGTACCTTCACTTCGAGGGTGTACAGTCCGTCATCTGGGCTGCGCGCGCTCATCCAGGCAGTCCTCAGTGTCAGTGTTGCTGGCGCTGGGGGCATTCTACCTCATCGTGCCACACCCGTGTGTTGTGATGTGCTGCCTGCAGCAGTCCTCATCATACTGAGAACCACCGCTCCCACTCGAGCTGTTGTAAGGGGAGTCCAAAGGCCAATCCCCTGATTCCGCCCACCCCTGCCGAGGATCCATGTCCTCACATCAAGTGCGTCAACTGTGCCAAGTCACATGCAGCTGACGATCGCAAATGCCCATTCTGGTGACACCAGTTTGACCGGCTTTGGCTTGAAAACCATCGTCGCGATGCTGCTTGGTCGCGTCTGTAGGGTTCTCTTCCCTATAGGTCACATTGTCCGCCCCCACGCTGTGCATGGTGGGCCCTGGAGATCCATGCCGTGCACTTCCATCCGCTGGTAAAACAGAACAGCCCGATTTGTATTGTAGTATGCTTTCATTTCAAACTATGTACCACTGCGTGAAGATGTCGTTTGTACTAGGCGGACTTCGGACTTGTATTTATACCTAACTATGTAGATGTGTAGTTGGTAGCGGTACTTTCTGCATGTTGTAGTAGTTGGGCATGGACTGCTATCGTGCACTGCGTTATAAATTCGTGACCCCTCTGGGGTCGCATTGATTTAAAAAAAAAAAAAAAAAAAAAAAAAATGATGTGGACTCGTTAGCTAGGGGAATCCAGGTACCTCCTTTGACATAAGTAGGGATAAGGAACTTGGGGTTCTTTTTTGAGAGAAGGAAACTGTTGCTGCGATACTTCTTCTTCCAGAAAGTGGACTCCCAGGATTTCTGGCAGTCATTGGTGGCTTTGCATTGCAAGAAGTCAAGAGTGGCACCCATATGAGGAGGGGCATGTATGCGTGTGGTAGTAATGTCATTGTGGACTTTGAGGTGGGGCTTCCAGTGCCACTTGGAAAGGACATCCCAGAAGTCGATGGAGCAAGAAGGTTTGGCTGCAAGCCAGTCAGATAAAAGTCGGCATACTTGGATAGAGTGTGATTGGCTCGAGTGGATAGAGGGATTGACTTCTGACTCCTTTTCTCCATTCGCTCCTGAATCAAAGCCTGGATCTCATCTTATGGACATCTTTCCTGATTCTCTTCACTTTCACCCCTGCAATCGCTCGGATAAACACAAAATGTATAAACATGTATCATCTCTCGACTCAGCTTTTTCCTCTTCTTCTTCCGATCATAATTGTATTTCAGTTGTTACTGATGCTTCTGTTCCACTCATAGGTTCCCTTCAGGCGGTTTTGGTGGCACATTTATATCACGGCAGACGGCAAGTGTCCCACGCAAAACAGGCTAGTGGTCGAGCATCGTCTACTGACGCTGAACTCTACTCCATCTGTATTGGCATCGCCAAGGCCATTTCCCTTCATTGCGACCACATCATCCTTATCACCAACTGTCTCCCAGCAGCCAAGCTGGCAGTCGATCCCTCTATACATTCGAGCCAATCACACTCCATCCAAGTCTGCTGACTCCTATCCGACTGGCTCACGACTAAACCTTCTCGTTCTATCGACTTCTGGGACGTCCCTTCCAAATGGCGCTGGAAGCCCCACCTTAAAGTCCACAATGACGTCACTTCCACATGCATACACGCCCCCCCTTGATTAGGCACTACTCTCGACTTCTTGCGATGCAAAATCACCAACGACTGCCAGAAGTCCTGGGAGTCCACTTTCTGGAAGAAGAGGTACCGCGGCAATGGTTTCCTTCTTTCTAAAAAGAATTGCAAGTTCCTCACCCCCACTTACGTCAAGGGGGGCACCTGGCTTCCCTTAGCTAATGAATTGCCATCATTATATGCGTGTATGTCCCACACCATCCTCAATCATGCTCTTATTGGAGTCTATCGCGAGAGGTTCTTCCCCCTCAAGCCCAAGTCCTGTCGTTGTGGCCATCGCCTGGAAACACGACATCATATCCTGTGTTACTGCCCCCTCTATCCCTTCCGCACTCAATGGGTGCAATGCGCTTTCCCTCAGTATGAGTTCCTTGTCGAGTTCTTAAAAAAGAACCCGGCCGCCTTTGCTTTTACCAATCACGACATGCATCCACTGCCGCCCCAAGCTCCTGTGCCCGCCGAACCAAATGAAGGTGAACTATACTCTTTTATTTCATCTCTCTTCTTTTCCTTTGAGTCCGATCTCTGTGTATGACACCTTGTTCAATAGTCTCTATCGAGCCTTTTCTATATTGCTGGACTAATCGTGTATAGTCTCTGTCTTAAGCGGTCTTCGACCGCTTTGTGTACCCCAGCTTGCTGTAGTGTACTGTCTGTTTGTAATATTTAGTTGAAAGTGGACTGCAATCGAGCACCGCTATATAAATTCATTGATTTAAAAAAAAAAAAAAAAGATGGAGGGATTGACTACCAGCTTGGCTGCTGGAAGACAGTCGGTGATGAGGATGATGTGATCACACTGGAGGGAAATGGCCTTGGCGATGCCAATGCAAATGGAGTATAGTTCAGTGTCTGTGGAAGATGCCCAACTGCTTGCCTGCTTTGCATGGGACACTTGTCATCCACCGTGATATAAATGTGCCACCGAAACTGCCTGAAGAGAACCTACAAGGGGAACAGAGGCGTCAGTAACAACTGATATACAATCTCGATTGGAAGAGGAAGAGGAGAAGACCGAATCAAGAGACGATACATGTTTATACATCTCATGTTTATCCGAGTGATTACAAGGGTGGAAGTGAATGGAATCAGAGAAGATGTCCATGAGATGAGAACCAGGCTTGGATTCGGGAGAAAAAGGGAAGAAAGAATCGGACAGATGAGGAAGAGAACTATCTACATCAATAAGAGAGCCTTTAATTTTAGCTTTATTGACTGGAGTGAGAAGGCGAAGCAATTGGGGATGAGGGGAAGAATTAAGAGAGAAATGATCAGATAGAAGGGAATGTAATGCATGATTAGAGGGTAAAGTAGAAACTTGGTACAATGAACAAATAGCTAATTTACGAAGATGGAGGTGGATTGGGATAAGTCTAGCAATACTTTCGGGGGCGCCAGAAGGGGAGGTACAGAAGGCACCTGTGATCCAAAGAGCTGTGCATCTTTGCATAGATGATAAGGACTTGAGGAGCACCTTGTTACGAGCGCCTTCAAAGTACCACAATCAGAAGCCATACATTGCCACTGGGACGATGCATGACCTATAGAGAAGGCGTTTCTGGAGAGGGAGAAGGCCTTGGGTGGAATTACCTAGCATGCCCATAGCTTTCACCATGGATAATGCTTTGGTAGAGTAGTATTGGACATGTTCTTGAAATGAGAGTTGGTGATCGAAGTAAAAACCAAGGTACCGCCAGAAGCGTTTTGGGTGTAAGAGAGGGCCACCAATGTCAGAAAGGTCAAGGGGAGGGTTAGAATCAGTATGACGTCGGGAGAAGTGAAAGACCTCAGATTTGTCATGTTTAACAACAAGTCCAAGATCAGTGCAGATGGAGTTAATGATGGAATAAGCTGATTTAAGGGAAGAAATAGTGTTAGTGTAGTTCTTTGCTTGAGATATACAAAGCCCATCATCGACAAAGGATAGAAGGGAAGAGGGAATAGATTGTAAGTGAGCACATTGATCGAACATGAACATGAGAGGCACCAAATAGAGCATGGAAAGTATGGGGGATAAAGCTGAACCTTGCCCTATGCCAACATCTGCGTCATGGGCATCAGATATGAAAGTGTTCCACATGAATTGGGTGGATCGACCTATAAGGTAGTGAGAGAAGAAATTCATGAGTTCTGGGGCAAACCCCTGGTGTCGTAAGATATTAGTAAGAATTTCGTGGTTAAGGGAGGGGAAAAATTGGGTGATATCAAAGGCACAAACACTAGTGATCAAATCTTTGGCCCATCCGGTCCGAATAATATGAGTAAGGAAGATGCCTGCATCCTCAGTAGAGCATTGGATAACTCCTCCCATCTGATTAGGGTGGAGGGCACCTGAGGATACTACCTCGAATTGCATATGACGAGTGATCATCTTCTCGATAAGTTTTCCTAAAGTGTTTAGTAGTACAATGGGACGAAATGCTTTAGGAGTATCATAGGCCGGTTTGTTTGGCTTGGGGATGATGATAGAGACTGAGTCCTTGAAATGACTCGGCCAATGAGAAAGACATACGCATGCATTAGCAATGAGTATAATATTTTGGAGGCATTTATCATGGGCGACGATTGATTTGAGATGTTTCCAGGAGATGTGATCAGGTCCAGGTGCTGAGGAGTTAGCGCAAGAAGAGAGAGATTCAGTGAGTTCAAGGGCAGAGAAGTTCGCCCAGGATTGGGGAGGGAGGGATTTTTTTTCATTCAAAATCTGTGGGCTTACCAGTCTCCCAGAAGCGGAGTTGTATGATGAATGGAGAGCATTCCATAGGTCTGGGAGATCATTGCAGGGTCGTCCTTGGAATCGAATGCCCTCGATAGCAGGGAGTTTTCATTGTTTGACCCATTCCATGAGGTCCCAGGGTCATTTGTTAGTTGACATGATTTCATGAATGCGTTTGTCAAAGAAAGAATGTTTGGCGGCTCGAGTAGCCACTCTGAATGCCTGCCAGTCTTTTCAGTCCTTTGTCCTTCTGTAAGTGAGAAGAGTCTCAGAGCAGTGGGGGGACCACCATTCCTTTGACCTGTTAGTAATCCATACAATTTTAGAGTTTGTATTCTATGATTCAGAGAAGATTCGAGAAATGGAGTCAGAGATATTGTTCAGACAAGTAGTAGAATGAATGTTTGAACAATCAAGAGCTGCTAGATGCTCTGAGACCTGGGAAATGAAAGCGGTCTCTTCATCGCTATCTTTTGGCAGTACATGTTTTTTATAATTAATATAATCCAGGTGAATTGGAAGATCAATAATCAAAGGTGCATGATCTGAAGGCAGTCTCGAATTAACGTCAATGATATGGGGAGTAGAGTTATTGGCACAGAACATTAGATCAATAACCGAGTTGTCATGATCTCTTATGGGAGAAAAATGGGTTGGAGAGAAGTTGGTCAGTGTAGACCTTGTGAGATTGAAGCAGTCTACTAGCTCTGTTAGAGTTATGGCAGAATGAGGGATATGGGAAACTGAGGGGTCCCACTCAGGAGAGCAACAATTAAAGTTGCCTCCCATATATACAATATTGGGGATGTTGATGAAGTTCGTTGAAAGAAAGTTGATCGCCAACAAGGAAGAATCAGAATATATGTTAAGCAGATGGATATAGTTACCCTGGTTGAATAATCCCAAGATTTGTATGTCACAATGGTTAACCCACTCTTGTCGAAGGATGGGTCTCATGTGAAGTAATCGTCTATGAACATAGGTCAGAGTACGGGGTCGCGGGTCATTTGGCTTAGTAGGGCGGACCATACACAGCCACTCAGGGTGAATAGGAGCACCTATGACATCATCCCCTTCAGGGCTAGTCATAGAGGGTGCTTTTCGGATATGATTCCATAGAGGTTCCTGTAGAAAAAAGATGTTGAAGTCCAGCTTCTTGGACTCAAGAATGGTGTCAACCAGGGCATAAGATTGTCCCACATTTTGTGAATAGATACAAACAGAAGAAATAGGATTGTTCTTACCAGACATATTTAAACTGCAACTCTGCCACTGGAGTGATTAGAATTAGCATGGACAGCACGTGCAGTGTATGACTTGGCAGCTTTGTTAGAGTGCCAGGTCCAGTCGAACCTGTTTCTCCAGAAAGGACATTTATTGTCATTAGCATGATGATCACCTCTGCAATTGAGGCATTTGAAGTTTTCAAGATGGGGACATGGGATGCCATCAGGAGTGGCGTTGTGAGGGGGGTTTGATTTAGGATTGGCCTTGCAGCACCAGGCCATGGGTCGGTGGTTCTCAACACAATGAGGGCCACCACAGACTTGACAGCATGTGCCAAGGGCATAACACACATGAGTGGGGTGACCCCAGTGCCAGCAATTCCTACACTGTGCTACACCCGGGTGTATACTGGTTGCACGAATAGTGCTGATATGACGACCGAAGTTAATAGTTCGGTTGACCAACGTCTTGGCTTTGGTACCATTTTGGAAGTCCCAGATGTTGAACCACACAACAGCCGTGTCTGACTTAGGGGAAGCTTTCATGATGCGAGGGCAAGCGGCAAGGATAACATTTTTGAAGAGTGATGATTGGCTGAGGGCCTGCTCAACGAAAGCGGGGGAGAGGGGGTTTGAAGAATTGGCTACCCAATACAGGATGCCAACAATTTTTAGGAAGGATTTTGATTGTGGAAAACAGGGCTCAATAGGGATGGCATCTCCTAATTGCCAGGCTTTCTTCAGCCAAGACTTAATGGTATCAAGGTCGGTGGGAGTGGCAACACCTGAGGTGGCAATGGAAATGCCATTGTATGATTCGTGGACCGATTCAACGTGAAGTTTGGATTGGGCAGCAGTAAGACCGCAGTTACAGAATTCAGCTGCCTTATTAAAATCCTTGATTTGGTCAGCGATGATGTTTTCCTCGAAAGGGATAAGAACTTGGCAACGAGTTGGCCCATGCATTGTCATTTTGGGTTTAGTGTGTAGGGCACTAGTGGTTGAAGGTTCAGGCGCTTGAGGTTGGGCGCTCCCAAAACCTGCCTTGTACATGGCAAGGACTTTGTCATACAATAGCTCAGGGAAGGCGAGTATCATTTCTCACATCTTGACCCTGTCAATATTGGGGGAATTAGAAGAGGAAGCCATTGGCTGTGCACCCCATCAGGCAGCATCAGCGAACGATACATTCTTCTTATTGAAATGTTCTGTAAGGGGTTTGGTGGATGCCTTACAGTCAGGAGGGGGAATGGGGGGTGGCATATCAGAGGTGCCCTTGGGGTTAGGTTTTGATGGCTGACCCTGGCCATCAGAAGAAGGGTGCCCAACTGAGCGCTTGAAGTTTCCATTCCTGTTCCTTGGAGTCACGTGATTGGAAGGTGGGGGAGGGGCCCGGGAGACGTGAATAGGACCGGCAGGTTTAGAAGATGCAATGTCATTCCTTGCCTTTTGGGAGCCTGACACAGACGAAACGTCATGTGCCTTACCAGAAGACAAAACATCATTCTGGGGGAGATGAATGGTGCCCTCAATGGGAGGCCACCATGACTCGCCCAGATATCGCTTATGCAGTCTCCTACCTTGGGAGATTCAACCACAACTCTCATCCTGAGCACTGGGCTGCTGTGAAGCATCTCCTGCGCTATCTGAAGGGCACAAGCAATTACAAGCTTGTTTACAAGGGCTGTGAAGCTGAGGAGCTCTTTCTGACCTACACAGATGCTTCCCATGGTGGTTGTAAGCAAACCAGTCACTCTACAGGTGGATATGTGACTCTGGTGTGTGGTGGAGCTGTGGGATGGTCCTCCAAGTGTCAGCTCTTTGTTACTCTCTCTTCTACAGAGGCTGAGTATGTGGCTGCAGTTGAGGCTGGCAAGGAGATCATGTGGATGAGGAACATCCTGATGGAGTTTGGCTATTCCCCTTCCTATGCTTCTACTCTCCTGATAGACAACAAGTCTGGGATTGATGTTTCCAAGAATCCTGAGCATCATGGTCGCATGAAGCACCTGGATCTGCAGTTCTACTGGCTCCAGGATGCTGTACAGTCCACTTTCATTGCTCCAGAGTACATCCCCACCAGCCAGAATGTGGCAGACTTGTTGACCAAGGCTGTTCAGCCCAAGATGGTGGAGTTTGCAGTTCCCATGCTAGGATTGACTTGCTAGAGAGTATAGGTGTCGATTTTGGTGTTTCCGACAACTTGTTGACTTGTCAGATCAAGGGGGTGTGTCAGATGTGCTCTGGACAGTCTACAAGTATTTGTGATTGATTTGTTGATGTGTGAACTTAGAGTTGATGCAGAGGTTGCTTAGTCAGTTGTAGATCACCTGACTGGATGTTCAACTCTCCTGTGGATGCTTTCTTGACTCTCAGTCATTTACAGTTGTCCACAGGTGAGTACAAGTCTCTATCTTGTTAATACAGTCATTTACAGTTGTCCACAGATTCCTGTGTGAGTTGTGAGCTGTCTGGGCAATTTCTCTGGTTTCTAGGACCTCCTACACGTCCCCTGTGCATCACCTTCTAACAGATTTCTGGCAATTGTTGGTGGCTTTGTGTTGCAAGAAGTTGAGAGTGGCACCCATATGGGGAGGGGCATGGATGCATGTAGTAGTGACGTCATTATGGACTTTGAGGTGAGGTTTCCATCCTCCTTTCCCTCTTACCACCATCATCGATTTCTTTGATGGTGTCTACATACATTCTGACTATGAATTATACCACTATGACTGCACCATCGCACTGGGTGGACCTTAAGGGTACTCCTCCGCCATCTTCGGACCCAATCAACATCGTTGACACTGAAACACATGTCTCAACCTACAAGCATGATTGCTCTAACTCACCTGCATTCTCTATCAAATCGAAGAGACACTCCATATATGACGATGCCAAGTCTGCCGCTTCATTGAGGGCTGGCTCTGACGAGGAAGGAAGCAGTGAGAGTGAATCTGACTCATCTGAATCCTCAACCCCTCCTTCTCCTACACTCGCTCCCACTGCACTCTCCCGTGCAGCATCATATTCTTCCATTAGGACTCCCCCTCCTCCCTCGTCACATACTAAGCGAGCTCGAACTCATGATGTTCGTTGAGGACTGGACACCACTCCCAAGGCCATCTCAAGAACTGCATCAATGAGCGCATATGATGGCTTCAAGTCGCCTATTCCTTTCCGCCCATTTGGAGAGGGATTTATAGGTGAGCTTCAACCACCGGATCCTCTTAACTTGGACTCTTGCGGGGATGTGTGGGGTGACTGAGAGGATGGGGTATTCAACAATGGGGTACCTACCAATTGGTTCTTTGGACCCCCACCCACCTCAAGGCTGCCTCATGCAATCCATGGATCCACTGAGTCAGCAAATGCTGTGCCAACCGGCACTCCTGTTAGATTATGACCAGCTTCAGCCTCACCCCCTTTGTCTAAATGGGGATAGTTGTAGTCACATGACCATACTGCGCACAGACCATGTAGCTAGGTATATAAGGAGGGCCTCAGCCTCCCAATTGATTATCTTCTTCCCCACTTTTGTGTGTGTGTCAGTGTCAGTGTCTGAGCTTTCCTCTACTCTCTTATCATCCTCTACTCTCTATCATTTTACATTCTAACAATAAATTGGCGACCCCTTCAGGGCCGCACTTGATTTAAAAAAAAAAAAAAAAAAAAAAAAAAAAAAAAGTCTGCCATCGTGCAGGTTGGCTGGGTGGAGGTGGAGGGCCTGGGGGCCTCTTTGATTGTATCGAGCTTGTCATTGCCGGATGTGATGTTGGAGTCGAGGTCCATGTTCACAATTTTGCAAGCAACAGCTTTAGATTTGTGTCTACCCATGTTAGCTAGAGTAGAATTGGTGTATACTAGATGTCTAACTGTACACCAACTAAGAGATGGTGGTGGTAAGAGGTCAAGGAGCATTGTCAGAGGAAGAGGCTCATTGTTGGAGGAGTGGAAAGGGTCTTCAGGATCATTATCATTGGGGTCACCAGGACTACCAGGAGAGCCATTATAGACAGGTTCATCATCTTCATCATTGTTGTCATGGCCCATAGATTGATTATCAGTATAGTCTGGACTATCTGAGTCACCCGGTTCTGAGGGCTTGGATGGATCTCCGTCAGATAGTGGACTGCCAGGTGGGGCAGGAGTTCTGGGAGGATGGATATTTCGAAAATGATGAAAAGGTGGTTGAGGAGAGCTAGCAGATCAAGGAGTTTCTGGGAGATTAGGATTAAGATGACGTGAATGATGAGCACAGATACTGATACAAGAATTATCATCAGTCAGATGAGAAGAGCTTGGGACAGGAGGAGGAGTGTGAGAGTGTTTCTGCTCTGGTTATGCAATGGTGGAGGTCTTGCCCTTGATAGTACAGGTGTTGACCATGATGAAAGAAGTGCGAGTGTGACAATAGAATCTGAGTCTGATAATACTGTTAAGCACACAAACACTATGGGTGGAGAGCTGACATCTAGGACCAGATAGACAGAGGTGAGACAGAGGTAAGGTAGGAGCCAGTTGTCGGACGCGGGAGCAGGTTGTGGCCTCAACTTATGTGTTGTGCCAACTACTGACCCTTGATCTAGATTTCAGACAAGATAAAAGAGTAGAAGACAAACAGAGAGTAGAGGAAAGTAGTGTATCACTAAGTTGATTATGTTAGAAGGTGACGAACAGGGGATGTGTAGGAGGTCCTAGAAACCAGAGAAATTGCCCAGGAAGCTCACAACTCACACAGGAATCTGTGGACAACTGTAAATGACTATATTAACAAGATAGAGACTTGTACTCACCTGTGGACAACTGTAAATGACTGAGAGTCAAGAAAGCATCCACAGGAGAGTTGAACATCCAGTCAGGTGATCTACAACTGACTAAGCAACCTCTGCATCAACTCTAAGTTCACACATCAACAAATCCATCACAAATACTTGTGGACTGTCCAGAGTACATCTGACAGATTATCAGACTGAGGAATCCAAGTACAAAGTCGTGCTACTTATATACGATGTGGAATATAGGATCAGATAAGGAAAACAAGCAAAGTAGTAAATGGAGAAATAATCAAAGTGGAGTCTGCAAATTTTACAAGGCTAGAAGATATAAAATTTACTATTAAATGGTTGTCAGAAAATTTTGATAAGGCAGTATGAATTAATAAGATGGAAGATGTCAGAATAAGTCTGAAGGTGAAAGACCGATAAAAACCAATGTAACCAAAATGTGAAAGTGGATAGGAGTTTATGAAAATATTACCAAGTCTGAACCATGAGCCAGTATTGAGGATTGGCTTGTGACAGACACTGATGATTTTGAGAAATAATTTGGATTGCAGAAGACGGAGCTCAATGGGAATAGTGTCTCCAAGTTGCCAGGCTTTTTTTAACCAGGATTTAATGGTGTCTAGGTCATTAGGTGTGGTAATGCCCAAAGTGGCAATGGATATACCATTGTATGATTCACAGATAGAATTGATGTGAAGTTTGGATTGGGTGGTAGTAAGGCCATGATTGCAGAATTTAGCTGCTTTGTTGAAGTCTTTGATTTGGTCTGTGATGATATTTCCTTCAAAAAGAATGAGAACTTGGTGACAGGTAGGACTGTGCATTGTCATTTTCAGTTTAGCGTGTTGAGCACTTGAAAATAAAGGTTCGGGTGCTTGAGGCTGAGCACTACTGAAGCCTGCCTTGTATATAGCAAGGACTTTGTCATAAGAAAGTTCAGGGAAGGCAAGTATCATTTCTCACATCTTGACCCCATCAATAGAGGGAGAGGAGGAAGATGGAGTCAAAGGCTGGACACCCCATCAGGTGGCATCAGCGAATGACATATTCTTCTTTTTTTTTTTTTTTAAAAAAAAATCAGTGAACCCCAAAGGGGTCCAAATATATAATGCAGTGCACGATAGCAGTCCACGCCTGACTATCTACTACAGGGAACCAATACCACTACTGACTACGCAAGAGTAAACAACCAGGAATATATAATAGTTCTGTCCGAGACAATACGCAAAACAACAACAGAAGGGGACTAGGCATGTGACAAAATACAAAGAGTGAAACATATACCAATATCACTGCATCTGATGGCAGGCCTTGTGGTTGGTGGGAGCCCATTCGGCAACTGGCGATGGATGGGGGATGATGCGTTGACACTAGGGAGCTCCCCCTAGGCCCGGGGCCGACCAGCAGAACCAGAATGACTTTGCAGCCAATCCTGATCAAACCGGTGGCACCAGAACATGCACTTGCGGTCAGTAGTGGCATGTTCCTTGCCACAATTGATGCACTTGATATGGAGACAGGGTTCCCCGGTGGGTGTGGGCTGGATGGGGGGGTTTGCCTTTGGCGATCCCTTACAGCAGGAGGAGGTGGTGTGGTGATTCTCGGACCGATGTGGCCCACCGCATTGTGAGCACCTGAGTGCACGGTTGCGACAGGTGGTGGTAGTGTGGCCCCAGCACCAGCATCATTGACACTGGGGGGTCCCAGGGTGAGCGCGTGCAGCCTTGATCATAGACTGGACACCGTTGAAGTTGAGGTATTTGCCGACCAGGTGCTTGGCGTTAGTGCCGGACTGAGAATCCCAAAGGTCAACCCAAACGGTGGCGGTGTCGGCTTTGGCGGAGTTGCGCATGATGTGCACAGAGGATACATTAGTGAATGTCTCCTTGAAGGGAGACAGACGCATACGGTCGGTAACGTGTTGCGGAGTGGTGCAGATGCCACTCGTGTAATAAGGGACGTCCAGGATCTTAAGGTAAGACCTGGACCTGGGGCACTTGGTCTTCAGCTCAAACGGGGCGGTGAAGGCTGAAGAGAGGGAGGATTCGATCACTGATGCATCAGCATCAGTGGCAATGGAATTGGTGTACAACAAGATAGTGTGGTATGCCCGAGCGATGTTCTCGACACGAAGTGAACTCTTCGCACGAGTGAGGGAGTCATTGAGAAGGCGCATGGCCTTGTGGTGGAGGTAAGTGATATCACTGGAATTACCAGTGAAATCAAGGAAGAGTTGGCATTGGGTGGGGCCCAACGTGGTCATGCAGGGCTTCTTCGCAGAAGGCGCATCAGCGAGGGCAGCCTGATGCATTGCGGTGACGCAATCGGGCTCGAGGGTGGGGTGGGACTGGGCTAGCTTGATAAGCACTGCCACAGATGCTGGGGTATGGGCTACCTCAGCAAATGACTTCTTAGCCGCTGAGGGTGGGATGAGCGCTCGCCGGGCTTGGCCATCAAACCTAACCTTAGGAGCGGGGGGTGCCTGAATGGGCACTTTGCCACTAGTGCAGGCCTTTGCAGGCGCCAGCTTGGGTGGTAGGGAGGGGTGGGCCGGCAATCCGGGGGTGGTAAGGTGGGCGCCTTGGGGGAACCCATGTTGATGTCATGTGGACCTGCTGAGTCAGCGGATCCATGGGTCGCCTCATGGACGATGCATGTTGCTTTAGGGGAGGCTTCGGCCAAGAACCTATGACCGAAGTCCCCCAGAAAATCTCCATACGTCTCCCAGCCAGCGGCATTGAGAGAGTTAGAGGTGATCAGCATGCTGCTCATATTCAGCTCGCTGGCTACAGCATACGAGGCCTTGGCTAGACAGGTAACCATGGACCATGCGTCTTGCTCCGCGATGTCAGCAGAGTCATCAATGGTATCCAACCACTTGGAGAAGGATATGAGGTTGTTGAGGGCGCGCTTTGGGGTAAGCTCCTTCTTCTTCTTTCCCTTGGAGGAGGTCACTGATTCGGGCATGCCGGGGGGAGCGTCGACAGGGTAGAAGGTGGTTCCACCGGCTGTGAAGGGTTTGAGTGGCGATGGAACGTCAGCCACTGGAGGAGCAACTGACAGTGATGGAACATCAGCCACTGGAGGAGCAACCGACAGTGATGGAACATCAGCCACTGGAGGAGCAACCAACAGTGACGGAACATCAGCGGTCAGTTGGGAGGGGCCAGGCAACAGAACGTCAGCCTGGGGGGAGCCAAAGAACCCACGCATGTTGAGTGGGTTGTTGTAGGGGTCAAGGTGGTCATCTTCGGCCATCTCGGCGATGTTGAGCTCGTTGTCAGAGACGGCGGACTCGGATTCGAACGCGGCAAACTGGTTGGCAGTAGCTTTAGACTTGCGCCTACCCATATTACTGTAGATAGATGATGTAAGAATGCCTCAGAACAAACACCAACTTTTGATGGTGGTGGTAAGAGGACAAGGAGGGATGTGTGTATAACATCTTGTTCAATAGTCTCTATTGAGTCTTTTCTATGTTGCTGGACTAATTGTGTATAGTCTCTATCTTAAGTGGTCAAAGACTGCTTCGTGTACCCCAGCTTGCTGTAGTGTACCATCTGTTTGTAATATTTAGTTGAAAGCAGACTGCGATCGAGCACCACTATATAAATTCTTTGATAAAAAAAAAAAAAAAAAAAAAAAAGAGGGAGGACTCAATCACTAATGCATCAGCATCAGTGGCGACGGAATTGGTATACAATGAGATGGTGTCGTACACCCGGGCAATGTTCTCGATGCGGAGCAGACTCTTTGTGTGAGTGAGTGAATCATTGAGAAGGTGCATGGCCTTGTGATGAAGATAAGTGATTTCACTGGAATCACCAGTGAAATTGAGGAAGAGTTGACGCTGGGTGGGGCCCAACATGGTCATGTGGGGCTTCTTCGCAGAAGGCACATCAGCAAGGGCGGCCTGATGCATTGCAGCAATGTGGTCAGGCTTGAGGGTGGGGTGGCACTGGACTAGCTTGATAAGTGCTGCCACAGACACTGGGGTACGGGCAACCTCAGCGAATGACTTCTTAGCCACTGAGGGGGGGATGGGTGCTCGCCGGGCTTGGCTATCAGACCTAACCTTAGGAGCAGGGGGCACTTGAATAGGCACTTTGCCACTAGCATGGGCCTTTGCAGGCACCAGCTTGGGTGGTAAGGAGGGACGGGCTGGGGCGGGCCAATGATCTGGGGGTGGTAGGGTAGGCACCTTAGGGGAACCTATGTCAATGTCATGTGGACCCGCTGAGTCAGCGGATCCATGGGTCACCTCATGGATGATGCACATTGCTTTAGGGCCAGTCTTGGGCAGTCCACACTTGCACCCAAGGTCATACATTACATCCCCAAAATCGATCAGCCCATGAGAGCTGAGCGAGTGCGAGGTGAGGGGGGCACCATCAAGTTCGAGGTTGTCGACGATGATGATGGCTGCCTTGGCAAGGCATGTGATGGCCACGGAAGCATCTTCCTCTGTGATAGAGGAGTGGGAGTCAGAACCGTCCTCTAACCACTTGAGGAAGGTCCGGAGGTTGGTGAGAGTGCACTTCGGGGTGAGCTCCTTCTTCTTTCCCTTAGAGGAGGTCACTGACTCGGGCATGGCAGGGGGAGTGTCAACAGGGTAGAAGGTGGTTCCACCAGCTGTGAAGGGCTTGAGTGGCGATGGAACATCAGCCACTGGAGGAGCAACCGACAGCGACGGAAGGTCAGCAGTCAGTTGGGAGGGGCCAGGCGACGGAATGTCAGCCTGGGGGGAGCTGAAGAACCCACGCACATTGAGTGGGTTGTCGTAGGGGTTGAGGTGGTTGTCTTCAGCCATCTCGGCAATGTTGAGCTCGTCATCAGAGATGGCGGACTCGGATTTGAATGCAGCAAACTGGTTGGCAGTAGCTTTAGACTTGTGCCTACCCATATTACTGTAGATAGACGATGTAAGGATGCCTCAGAACAAACATCAACTTTTGATGGTGGTGGTAAGAGGACAAGGAGGGATGTAATGACATATTCTTCTTGTTAAAATGTTCCATAAGGGGTTTGGTGGATGCCTTATGATCAGGAGGGGGAATAGGGGGTGGCATTTCAGAAGTGCCCTTAGGGTTAGGTTTTGATGGCTGAGCCTGGCCATTGGAAGAAGGGCGGCCAACTGAGCACTTGAAGTTTCCATTCCCATTCCTTGGGGTCATATGATAGGAGGTGTTAGAATCCAGGCAGTGGTTGACTGAATATCAGTCCTAGCAGTTCAGGAATGGGACCAGAGTGCCTATGGACACTGGTAAATAACTGAGAGTCAACACTGTGTCCACAGGCAAGATCAACATACATCATATGACCACTAACTAATCAAGTCTGTCTACATCATCAACTCTATATCTAATCACATCATCTAAGGACTGTCTGGAGCATCTCTAACACATTTATATTGCAGTGGACAACAAGTGTCCCATGCAAAACAGGCAAGTGGCCAGGCATCTTCCACAGATGCTGAACTCTACTCCATTCACATTGGCATTGCCAAAGCCATCTCCCTCCAGTACGATAAAATCATCCTCATCACCAATTGTCTTCCAGTAGCCAAACTGGCAGTTGAGCCTTCTATCCATTCATGTCAATCACACTCTATCCACATCTGCTGACTCCTATCCAACTGGCTCACAGCAAAACCATCCCAATCCATCGAATTCTGGGATGTCCCATCTAAGTGGCATTGGAAACCTCACCTCTTTTTTTTTTTTTTAAAAAAAATCAATGGATTTATATAGCAGTGCTCGATCGCAGTCCGCTTTAACTAAATATTACAAACAGACGGTACACTACAGCAAGCTGGGGTACACAAAGTGGTCGAAGACCACTTAAGACAGAGACTATACACGATTAGTCCAGCAATATAGAAAAGACTCGATAGAGACTATTGAACAAGGTGTCAAACACAGAGATCGGACTCAAAGGAAAAGAAGAGAGATGAAATAAAAGAGTATAGTTCACCTTCATTTGGTTCGGCGGGCACAGGAGCTTGAGGCGGCGGTGGACGTGTGTCATGATTGGTAAAAGCAAAGGCAGCTGGGTTCTTTTTCAAGAACTCAACAAGGAACTCGTACTGAGGGAAAGCGCATTGCACCTATTGAGTGTGGAAGGGATAGAGGGGGCAGTAACACAGGATATGATGTCGTGTTTCCAGGCAATGGCCACAACGACAGGACTTGGGCTCGAGGGGGAAGAACCTCTCGCGATAAACTCCAATAGGAGCATGATTGAGGATGGCACGGGACATATGCGCACATAATGATGGCGATTCATTGGCTAAGGGGAGCCAAGTGCCCCCCTTGACATAAGTGGGGATGAGGAACTTGCAATTCTTTTTGGAAAGAAGGAAACTGCTGCTGTGGTACTTCTTCTTCCAGAAAGTGGACTCCCAGGATTTCTGGCAGTCATTGGTGATTTTGCGTCGCAAGAAGTCGAGAGTAGCGCCTAATCAAGGGGGGGCATGTATGCGTGTGGAAGTGACATCATTGTGGACTTTGAGGTGGGGCTTCCAGCGCCATTTGGAAGGGACGTCCCAGAAGTCGATAGAACGAGAAGGTTTGGCCGTGAGCCAGTTGGATAAGAGTCGGCAGACTTGGATGGAGTGTGATTGGCTTGAGTGTATAGAGGGATCGACTGCTAGCTTGGCTGCTGGGAGGCAGTTGGTGATGAGGATGATGTGGTCGCAATGAAGGGAAATGGCCTTGGCGATGCCAATACGAATGGAGTAGAGTTCGGTGTTAGTAGACGACGCTCGACCACTAGCCTGTTTTGCATGGGACACTTGCCATCCGCCACGATATAAATGTGCCGCCAAAACTGCCTGAAGGGAACCTACAAGTGGAACAGAAGCATCAGTAACAACCAAAATACAATTGCGATCAGAAGAAGAAGAAGAAAAAACCGAATCGAGAGACGATACATGTTTGTACATTTCATGTTTATCCGAGCGATTGCATGGGTGAAAATGAATAGAATCAGGAAAGATGTCCATAAGACGAGATCCAGGCTTTGATTCAGGAGCGAATGGAGAAAAGGAATCAGAAAGATGAGAAAGAGAATTATCTACATCAATAAGGGGGCCTTTGACTTTAGCTTTTTTGGCCGGAGTGAGAAGTCAAATCAATTGGGGATGAGGGGAGGAGTTAAGAGAGGAATCGACAGATAAAAGAGAATGTAACACATGATTAGAGGATAAAGTAGAGACTCAATACGATGAATGAATAGCTAATTTACGAAGATGGAGGTGAATTGGAATAAGTCCGGCAATGCTTTCAGCGCCGCCTGATGGGGAAGTATGGAAGGTGCCTGTGATCCAGAGAGCTGCGTGTCTTTGCATAGATGATAAGGACTTGAGAAGTGCCTTGTTCTGAGCGCCTTCAAAGTACCAGAGTTGGAATCCATACGTGGCCATAGGGACAATGCATGATCTATAGAGCAGACGTTTTTGTAGAGGGAGGAGGCCTCGGGTGGAGTTACCTAGCATATTCATAGCTTTCACTGTGGATAATGCTTTGGTAGAGTAATACCAAATGTGTTCTTGAAATGATAGTCGACAGTCAAAATAGAAACCTAAGTACTGCCAGACACATTTAGGATATAGTAGAGGGCCGCCAATGTCAGATAAATCAAGGGGGGGATTGGAATTGTTATGACATCGGGAGAAATGAAAGACCTCAGATTTATCGTGTTCAATGACAAGTCCGAGATTGGTGCAAATGGAGTTAATGATGGAATAAGCTGATTTGAGGGAAGAAATAGTGTCAGTATAATTCTTCGCTTGAGATATACAAAGCCCATCATCGACAAATGATAAAAGAGAAGAAGGGATAGACTGTAGTCGAGCACGTTGGTCGAACATGAACATGAGGGGCGCTAGATAGAGCGCGGATAGAATGGGTGATAACGCGGAGCCTTGCCCTACGCCAACATCCGCGTCATGGGCATCGGATAGGAAAGTGTTCCACATGAATTGAGTGGATCGACCTATGAGGTAGTGTGAAAAGAAGTTAACGAGTTCTGGGGCGAACCCCTGTCATCGTAGAATGTTAGTAAGGATTTCGTGGTTTAGGGAGGGGAAGAATTGGGTGATATCAAAAGCACAGATGCTAGTAATCATACCTTTAGCCCATCTGGCCCGAATGATATGAGTGAGAAATACTCCTGCATCCTCAGTGGATTGTTGGATAACTCCGCCCATTTGATTAGGGTGGAGAACATCTAGAGACACCGCTTCATACTGCATGCAGCGAGCAATCATCTTCTCAATTAATTTACCTAAAGTGTTTAGTAGAACAATGGGATGAAACGCTTTCAGTGTATCATAGGCCGGTTTATTTGGCTTGGGAATGATGATAGAGACCGAGTCCTTGAAGTGACTCGGCCAGTAAGAGAGACGTATGCACGCATTAGCAATGAGTATTATGTTTTTGAGGCATTCATTGTGGGCGACAATGGACTTTAGATGTTTCCAGGAGACATGATCAGGTCTGGGTGCTGAAGAGTTAGTGCATGAAGAGAGGGATTCGGTGAGTTCAAGGATGGAGAAGTTTGCCCAGGAACGGGGGGAAAGGGATTTCATTTCATTCAGAATGTTAGAGCTTACCGGTCGGCTGGATGCTGAGTTATATGATGAATGGAGTGCATTCCATAGGTCCAGAAGATCATTGCAAGGTCATCATCCTTGATAACGGATACCCTCAATGGCAGGGAGTTTGCGTTGTTTTACCCATTCCATAAGGTCCCAGGGTCGTTTGTTGGTCGATGCGATTTCATGGATGCGTGTATCAAAGAAAGAGCGTTTGGCTGTTCTGGTTGCTGATCTGAATGCTCGCCAATCTTTTCGATCCTTTGTTCTTCTGTAGGTAAGAAGAGTCTCAGAACAGTGGGGATTCCACCATTCCTTTGACCAGTTAGTAATCCATACAGTTTTAGAGTTCATATTCCAAGATTCATTAAAGATTCAAGAAATGGAGTCAGAGATATCGTTCAGACAAGAGGTGGAGTGAATATCCAAACAGTCAAGGGCTGCTAGATGCTCAGAGACTTGGGAAGTGAAAGCCGTCTCTTCATTGCTATCTTTTGGTAGTACGCGTTTTTTATAGTTAATATAATCTGGGTGGATTGGAAGATCCATAATCAATGGTGCATGATCCGATGGAAGCCTCGAATTAACATCAATAATATGGGAGGTAGAATTGTTAGCACAAAAAATGAGATCAATAACTGAATTGTCATGACTTTCAATGGAAGAGAAATGGGTAGGGGATATTACGGTTGATGAAGACCTTGTGAGATTGAAGCCATCCGCCAGCTCCGTTAGAGCTATTGCGGACATAGGGACGTAAGTAGCTGAAGGGTCCCATTCTGGAGATCGACAATTAAAATCTCCTCCCATATAAATAATATTAGGGATGTCAATGAAGTTCGTTGAAAGGAAATTGATCGCCGATGAGGACGAGTTAGAGTATATGTTAAGTAGATGAATATAGTTACCCTGGTTGAATAGACCCAAGATTTGTATGTCGCGGTGGTTGACCCACTCTTGTCGAAGAATGGGTCTCATGTGAAGTAGTCGTCTGTGAACATAAGTCAGAGTACGGGGTCGGGGGTCATTAGGCTTGGTAGGGTGAACCATACACAGCCACTCTGGGTGAATAGGAGCACCAATGACATCATCCCCTTCAGGGTTAGTCGTAGAAGGTGCTTTTCGAATATGATTCCATGGAGGTTCCTGTAGAAAAATGATTTCGAAGTCCAGCTTTTTGGACTCGAGTATAGTATCAACCAGGGCATAAGAGTGTCCCACGTTTTGTGAATATATACGAACAGAAGAGATAGGTTTGTTCTTACCAGACATATTTAAATAGCAACTCCGCCACCGGAGCAATTGGAATTGGTGCGAATGGCACGTGCAGTGCGTGATTCGGCGGCTTTGTTAGAATGCCAGGTTCAGTCAAACCTGTTCCTCCAGAATGGACATTTGGTGTTGTTTGCATGATGATCGCCTTTGCAATTCAGGCATTTAAAGTTCTCAAGGTGAGGACATGGAGTGCCATCAGGAGTGGCATTGCGGGGGGTATTGGATTTGGGGTTAGCCTTACAACACCAGGCCATGGATCGATGGTTCTCAACACAGTGAGGACCACCACAAATTTGACAGCATGCGCCGAGGGCACGACACGCATGAGTGGGATGACTCCAACGCCAGCAGTTCCTGCACTGTGCAATACCGGGGTGCATACTAGTAGCACGGATAGTTCTGATATGTCGGCCGAAGTTAATAGTATGGTTAACCAACGTCTTGGCCTTGGTACCATTTTGGGAGTCCCAGATGTCAAACCACACGACGGCTGTGTCTGACTTTGGGGAAGCTTTCATGATGCGAGGACGAGTGGCAAGGATAACATTCTCGAAGAGCGACGATTGGCCAAGGGCCTGCTCAACGAAAGCGGGGGAGAGAGGGTTGGATGAATTGGCTACCCAATAAGGAATGCCAACAATTTTTAGGAAGGATTTGGATTGTGGGAGATGGGGCTCAACAGGGATGGTGTCTCCCAGTTGCCAGGCTTTTTTTAGCCAAGATTTGATGGTATCGAGGTCAACAGGAGTGGCAACATTCGAGGTGGCAATGGAGATGCCATTGTATGATTCGCGGACCGATTCGACGCAGAGTTTGGATTGAGCAGCGATGAGACCGCGATTACAGAATTCTGCTGCCTTATTAAAGTCTTTAATTTGGTCAGCAATGATGTTTCCCTCAAAGGGGATGAGGACTTGACGATGGGTGGGCCTGTGTGTTGTCATTTTGGGTTTAGCGTGTTGAGCACCTGAGGGTGTTGATTCGGGGGCCTGAGGTTGGGCGCTCCCAAAACCAGCCTTGTACATAGCAAGGACTTTGTCGTAGGATAATTTAGGGAAGGCGAGTATCATTTCTCACATCTTAACTCCGTCAATACTAGAGGAGGAGTTGGAAGAGGAAGTCGCTGGCTGGACACCCTGTCAGGCGGCATCAGCGAACGACACATTCTTCTTGTTGAAATGTTCCATAAGGGGTTTGGTGGATGCCTTATGGTCAGGAGGGGGAATGGGGGGTGGCATATCAGAGGCACCCTTGGGGTTAGGTTTCGATGGCTGAGCCTGGCCATCAGAAGAAGGGCGCCCAACTGAGTGCTCAAAGTTTCCATTCCCGTTCCTTGGGGTCACATGATTGGAAGGTGGAGGAGGGGCCCGGGAGACGCAGATAGGACCGGAGGGCTTGGAAGACATAACGTCATTCTTTGCCTTCAGGGAACCTGACACGGACGAAATGTCACATGCCTTACCAGAAGACGTAACGTCATTCTGGGGGAGGAGAGAGGTGCCCTCACTGGGAGGGGCTTGATCGATGTTCATTCAGTCATCATCGATGCAAGCTGTAGGATTAGTTTGCCCAACGACAATGCCGGGCAGAAATAGGGGGGTAGGGATGGTAGACGGAGAAGGTTTACATACCTTTTTTCCCTTCCCTTTACCTTTAGGAGGGGGGGAAGAGTCCATCATGGGGATGTTGGAAGGAGGACCGTAGTAGTGCCTCAATGCTTCAACAATCGTGAGTCTGTTTTCGCCATTAATGGGTAAATGATCCTAGCCTGTCTCAAACATAGTAGTTAATAGGCAATAGATAGGTTCCCCCATTTGGGGAACCCTTGGATCTTTCATCCCGGGCTGTAAGCCCAATGCAGCACGATGTTTAAAGAAATTTGTGACATACTTAAGCACCTCAAGCGCTTTATATGCAGCTTCGCCGACGATGACAGTTTCTTCAGTGGCGGTGTTAGATGGATCCTTGAGATCCGGCAGGTGTGGCTGTGCAGGCCTAGGCTCCTGCGGCTGTGCAATGATGTCACCAGTGACATCATGCATGACGTCAAGTGTGATGTCATTATTGTCAGATGATCTGGCAAAAAAGGTAGCTGGAGTTGTTAGAATGTAAAATGATAGAGAGTAGAGGATGATAAGAGAGTAGAGGAAAGCTCAGACACTGACACTGACACACACACAAAAGTGGGGAAGAAGATAATCAATTGGGAGGCTGAGGCCCTCCTTATATACCTAGCTACATGGTCTGTGCGCAGTATGGTCATGTGACTACAACTATCCCCATTTAGACAAAGGGGGTGAGGCTGAAGCTGGTCATAATCTAACAATGTGATGGCCGCGGAAGCATCTTCCTCTGCAATGGAGGAGTGGGATTCAGCACAATCCTCTAACCACTTGAGGAATGTCCGGAGGCTTGAGAGAGCACACTTTGGGGTGAGCTCCTTCTTCTTTCCCTTGGAGGAGGTCACTGACTTGGGCATGACAGGGGGAGCATCAACAGGGTAGAAGGTGGTTCCACCGGCTGTGAAGGGTTTGAGTGGCGACAGAACATCAGCCACTGGGGGAGCAACCGACGGTGACAGAACGTCAGTGGTTGGTTGGGAGGGGCCAGGCGATGGAACATCAGCCTGGGGGGAGCCAAAGAACCCACACATGTTGAGTGGGTTGTTGTAGGGGTCGAGGTGGTCGTCTTCGGCCATCTCGGCGATGTTGAGCTCATCATCGGAGATGGCGGACTCAGATTCAAACATGGCAAACTAGTTGGCAGTAGCTTTAGACTTGCGCCTACCCATATTACTGTAGATAGACGATGTAAGGATGTCTCAGAACAAACACCAACTTTTGATGGTGGTGGTAAGAGGACAAGGAGGGATGGAATAAGGACTTGGTGACAAGTAGGACTCTGTGTCATCATTTTTGGTTTAGTGTGTTGAGCGCTAGAGGTCGAAGGTTCGGGCACCTGAGGCTGGGCACTACCAAAACCTACCTTGTACATGGCAAGGACTTTATTGTAAGAAAGTTCGGGGAAGGCGAGAATCATTTCTCACATTTTGACCCCATCGATAGAGGAAGAAGGTAAAGAGGAAGTTGAAGGTTGGACACCCCATTGGGCAGCATCAGCAAATGACACATTCTTCTTGTTGAAGTGTTCTGTAAGGGGTTTGATAGATGCCTTATGGTCAGGAGGGAGAATGGGGGGTGGCATATCAGAGGTGCCCTTAGGGTTAGGTTTTGATGGCTGAGCCTGGCCATTAGAAGAGGGGCGCCCAACTGAGCACTTGAAGTTTCCATTCCCATTCCTTGGGGTCATGTGATTGGAAGGTGGAGGAGGGGCCTAGGAGACATGGATAGGACTGGCAGGTTTGGAAGACGTAACATCATTCCTTGCCTTTTGGGAGCCTGGCACAGACAAAACATCATGTGCCTTACCAGAAGATGAAACATCATTCTGGGGGATAGGAAGGGTGCCCTCACTAGGAGGGACTTGGTCAATATTCATACAGTTGTCATCAATATAAGCTGTAGAGTCAGTTTGCCCGACAACAATACCAGGCAGAAATAGAGGGGTGGGGATGAAAGACAGAGCAGGTTTATGTGCCTTTTTTCCCTTTCCCTTACCCTTCGGGGGGGGGGGGGAAGAATCTGTCATGGGGATATTGGAAGGAGGGCTGAGATATTGTCTTAGCACTTCAATGATCTGTTAGAAGGTGACACACAGGGGATGTGTAGGAGGTCCTAGAAACCAGAGAAATTGCCCAGACAGCTCACAACTCACACAGGAATCTGTGGACAACTGTAAATGACTGTATTAATAAGATAGAGACTCATCCCTCCTTGACCTCTTACCACCACCATTGAAAGTTGGTGTTTGATTAGATGTCTAGTTACACATCATATTCTACCTATCCTACATAGGTAAATGAAAGTCTAAAGCTAAACAGGCCATATGCCAAACAACCAAGTCCGCCAACACCTCCGATGATGAGCTCAACATCGCCAAGATGTCCGAGGACGAACATCTCGACCCATATGACAACCTACATAATGTTTGTGGCTTCTCTGGACCTTGGTCCTCCATCCCAGAGGCTGACTTTGAGTCGCCTCCTCACCTGGTGCCTGGTAACGTTTTGTCCCTCATGCCTACTACTCAACCTCCGGTGGCTTTGAGCCCTGCAGGTCCCTCCACCGCCACTCCTAGTGGCTCCATTGCACCCCGGGCTGGCCCCTCTGCTCCCTCTTCTGTCATACCTGACATGGAGGAGGAGGCTCTTGCCACCTATGAAGGTCTTCGTCGGTGCAGGAGATGGCTCTCAAATCTTGATCCTGCTGCTGTCATGACCAACATGGCCCAACATTCTTTCGCTCTCTATGTTGTTGGGAGCATATGGGAATTCAGGAAGAGGGGCTGGGCCAATACCCAGCTCACTCTGATGTTTCAGAAGCAGGGGTGGCCTACAGTCGACTCCTTCCTTTGCTCTGGGGGCTTTTCGACTAGCCCTAATCAACCACACGATGACCACGAGTCATCCTGCAGATCCACTGACAAAGCGGGTCCACGTGACATCAGCATAGGTGACCCTGAAGCACCCAAACAACTGCCTCCAGATCGTCGGCCTGCCCTAGCCCATCCACCCTTACTGCCCAAGCAAGCACCCCCCAAAGCACATGCTAGTGGCCCTCCTCAAGCTAGGGTTAGGTCTGATGGCCAAGCCCAGTGAGCGCCCACCAAGGCGCCTCCTCCCCCCTCCTCGGTCAAGAAGTCCTTTGCCGAGGCAGCCCATCAGCCTGCTGGGACTGTGTCACTGATCAAGTTAGTGCAGTCCCACCCTGATCTCGACCCTGATCGCATCACTGCTATGCATCAGGCCACCCAAGCCACTGCTCCCACCACCTGGAAGCCATGCATGACAACCATGGGCCCCACCCACCGCCAACTCTTTCTTGACTTCACTGGCAGTACCAATGAAGTCACCTATCTTCATCACAAGGCCATGCACCTTCTCAATGACTCCCTCTCCTATGCCAAGTCAATCTTGCATGTGGAGAATATCACCAAGGTGTATAGCATGATTGTGCTGCACACCTCCTCCATTTCCTCTAATGCCGATTGCAACATCATTGAGGCCTCTATTCCCTCCGTCTTCACTGCCCCCTTTGCAATCAAGACACGCTGCCCCAGGTCGATGTCCCTTACTTCATGAACAGTGTCCGCATCACACCAAATCACATGACTAACCACATGTGATTGTCCGCCTTCAAGGACATTTTTGCAGATGTTTCCTCCATGTGCATCATACGCAACTCCTCCAGGGCTGACACTGCCACCATCTGGTTTGACCTCTGGGACTCTCAATCAGAAGCGAGCACCAAGAAGCTCCTGGGCAAGTACTTCCACTTCGAGGGTGCTCAGTCCGTGATCCGGGCCACACGCACTCACCCAGGTAGTCCACAGTGTCAGAGTTGCTGGCGCTGGGGGCACTCTACTTCATCATACCACACCCGTGTGTTGCGATGTGCTGCATGCGGCAGTCCTCACTGTACTGAGAACCACCACTCTCACTTGAGCTGTTGTAAGGGGAGTCAGAAGGCTAACCCCCCCATTCTGCCCACCGCCACCGGGGATCCCTGTCCCCACATCAAGTGCATCAACTGCGCCAAGTTGCATGCAGCTTTTTTTTTATTTTTTTTATAATCAATGATTTATTACACAGTGCCCGGTTGCAGTCTGCGCTCGCCAACATAATACAGGGCCTAAGTACTGCTACCTAAACCAAATACTACAAAGACAAGAATAGATAAAGTCCTGTCCGAATATAGTACACTACTCGATGGCAAAGAGACGTGGCATAGTAACAAAGAAATGAAACTAAAGTCCAACTTGCAGACCTCTAACAGTAAGCTTACATGTGTGTGTGGCCCTAGCGACATACCGACAGGTTGGAAGATGCATTGAAGCAGGTACATGACCTACTACCGGGGCCTCCTATTGTCCTCCTTGTGACGGCTGAGCCAATCATGGTCAAACTGGTGGCACCAGAATGGGCACTTTCAATTATCAGCTGTATGGTCACCCTTGCAGTTGATACATGAGATGTGGGGACAGGGCTCCCTGGTGGGTGTGGGCAAGATGGGGGGGTTTGTCTTTGGACTCCCCTTACAGCACGACGATGTGGAGCAATAGTTCTCACTACAGTGAGGGCCACCACACTGGGAACATCTGAGTGCACAATTGTGGCAGGTGGGGGTAGAGTGACCAAAGCGCCAGCAGTGCTGGCACTGAGGGACACTGGGGTGGGCATGGGCAGGCTTGATGACAGCCTGCATACTGTTGAAGTCGAGGTACTTGTTGAGGAGCTTCTTGGCACCAGCTCCTGACTGAGAGTCCCATAGGTCGAACCAAACGGTTGCAGTGTCAGCCTTGGGGGAGTTGCGTATAATGTGCATGGATGAAACGTCGGCGAAAGTGTCCTTGAATGGAGACAGTTGCATGCAATTGGTGATCTGAACTGGCGTAATACGGATGCCATTCACGTGGAAGGGGATGTCGAGGATCTTAAGATAAGACCTTGACCTGGGGCAGCACGTCTTCAGCTCGAATGGGGTAGTGAAGATGGAGGGGATAGCAGACTTGACAACAGTGATGTCGGAGTCTGAGGGTATGGCAGAGGTGTACAGCACAATAGTGCTGTATGCCTTGGTGATATTCTCAACATGCAAGGAAGACTTTGCACATGAGAGGGCATCATTGAGGAGGCGCATGGCCTTGTGGTGGAGATAGGTGATCTCACTGGCATCTCCAGTGAAATCAAGGAACAGTTGGTGGCAGGTGGGCCTGGCAGTGGTCATGCCTGGCTTCTTGGCAGAGCCAGCAGTGGCAGTGGTGGCCTGATGCATTGCAGCGACACGATCAGGGTCAAGGGAGGGGTTTGCCTGTGCCAGCTTGATGAGCGACATGGGCAACGCCGAAGCACTGAAACAAGCGGCTTCTGCAAACGAGCGCTGACAAGGCACTGGAGCAGAAGTGGGGATGGACGCCTTTGTGGGCGCTTGAGGGGGGCCACTAGTGTGCGCCTTAGGGGGCGCTTGCTTGGGCGGTACAGGGGGATGGGCCAGGGTGGGCTGTGGGGCCTTGGGTGTTTGCTTGGGTGCCTTGGGGGAGCCTATGTCAATGTCACGTGGTTCCACTTTGTCAGCAGATCCATGGGTCGCCTCATGGATGACATGTGTGTCTTTAGGGGAGGCTTCCAGCTCATTGAACCGGGTGAAGCCCTGCATGAAGGAGCAAAAGGTGGTCCAGCCACGGCTGGCCCACTGTTCGCCCATAGAAATGTGTGCACTCCCATGCCTGCTCATCTCGAATTCATAGACGGCACTGGCAAGATAGCTAGCACACGCCTTGGCGTAGTCCTTGTTGAGGAGGGAATTGTCAGGAAGCTCTTGCATGAAGTGCGAGAACTTCTTGAGGCCGTTGAAAGCCCGCTTGGCCATGGCATCATCTCCAGGCATGGTCCTGGTGGAGGACGATGGGGTGGATGGCACAATTGGGGGAGGAGTGGGGACTGGGTAGTACGTAGTACTACCAGCAACAAGAGGGGCCTTGGGACCAAAGGTCACTGGAGGCTGAGTAGTAGGCACCAGCGACAGAACATCAGCAGGCACCGAGGGAAGGGGTGAAGGTCAGCCCTTATGGAGGCAACAGCAGCCTTGAAATCCACCATCGTGCGGGTTGGCTGGGTGGAGGTGGAGGGCCTTGGGGTCTCTTCGATCATATCGAGCTCATCATTGCCAGACACGATGTCAGAGTCGAGGTCCATGTTCGTGATCTCACGACTAATAGCTTTAGACTTTCACCTACCCATGTTATGCTAGTGTAGACAATGTAGTATTGTACTCAAACTAAGACACCAACTCAAGAGATAGTGGTGGTAAGAGGACAAGAAGGAATGAAGTCGCATGCAGCTGATGACCATAAATGCCCATTCTGGTGACACCGGTTTGACCAGCTTTGGCTTGAAAACCATCGCCGTGATGCCGCTCGGTTGCATCTGTAGGGCTCTCTTCCCTGCAGGTTGCATTGTCCATCCCCGTGCTGTGTGTGGTGGACCCTGGAGATCCATGCCAAGCATTTCCATCCACTGGCAAATCAGAACAAGTCGATTTGTATAGTATTTCTCTTTTATCTCAGACTATGTACCACTGTGTGAAGATGTCACATGTACTAAGCAGACTTCAGACTTGTATTTATACCTAGCTATGTAGATGTGTAGTTGGTAGTGGTACTTTCTGCATGTTGTAGTAGTTGGGCACGGACTGCTATCACACACTGTGTTATAAATTGGTGACCCCTCCAGGGTCGCATGGGATTTAAAAAAAAAAAAAAAAAAAAAAACAAGATAGAGACTTGTACTCACCTGTGGACAACTGTAAATGACTGAGAGTCAAGAAAGCATCCACAGGAGAGTTGAACATCCAGTCAGGTGATCTACAACTGACTAAGCAACCTCTGCATCAACTCTAACTTCACACATCAACAAATCAATCACATATACTTGTAGACTGTCCAGAGCACATCTGACACACCCTCTTGATCTGACAAGTCCACAAGTTGTCGGAAACACCAAAATCGACACCTATACTCTCTAGCAAGTCAATCCTAGCATGGGAACTGCAAACTCCACCATCTTGGGCTGAACAGCCTTGGTCAACAAGTCTGCCACATTCTGGCTGGTGGGGATGTACTCTGGAGCAATGAAAGTGGACTGTACAGCATCCCGGAGCCAGTAGAACCACAGATCCAGATGCTTCATGCAACCATGATTCTTGGAAACATCAATCCCAGACTTGTTGTCTATCAGGAGAGTGGAAGCATAGGAAGGGGAATAGCCAAACTCCATCAGGATGTTCCTCATCCACATGATCTCCTTGCCAGCCTCAACTGCAGCCACATACTCAGCCTCTGTAGAAGAGAGAGTAACAAAGAGCTGACACTTGGAGGACCATCCCACAGCTCCACCACACACCAGAGTCACATATCCACCTGTAGAGTGACTGGTTTGCTTACAACCACCATGGGAAGCATCTGTGTAGGTCAGAAAGAGCTCCTCAGCTTCACAGCCCTTGTAAACAAGCTTGTAATTGCTTGTGCCCTTCAGATAGCGCAGGAGATGCTTCACAGCAGCCCAGTGCTCAGGATGAGGGTTGTGGTTGAATCTCCCAAGGTAGGAGACTGCATAAGCAATATCTGGGCGAGTCATGGTGGCTAGATACTGCAGGGAGCCTACAGCTGAGAAGTAGGGAATGGATTGCATTTCCTCTTGCTGGGAAGGAGTGGGAACAAGTGTGGAGAGTTCTGTGCCAGGAGAGAGCGGAGTCTTCACAGAATTGCAGTCAGACATGTTGAATCTGTTCAGGAGCTCCTGGACATAGTGGGACTGGGAAAGCGAAATAGTGTGGGCTTCAAGATCCTGCTTGACCTGGACAGAGAGGAGGAAGGTAGTGGCTCCCAAATTGCGTAATTTGAAGTGTTTCTGCAGCTCCAGCACTGTGGCATCCATAGCAGCATCATTCTTCGAAACAAGGGTGATATCATCAATGAAAACAGGCACTATGACCTTGACTTCACCCTTGGAGTAGATGTAGATGGAACTGTCGCTCTGGAGTCATTTAACGCCCAGGGAATCAAGCACAGTGTGTAGCTTCTTTTTTTTTTTTTTTTTTTTTTTTTTTTTAAATCAAGTGCGACCCCGGAGGGGTCGCCAATTTATAACGCGGTGCGTGATAGCAGTCCGCGCCCAACTATCTACTACAGGGAACCGATACCGCTACCGACTACGCCTAAGTAAACAACTGGGAATATATATAATAGTCCTGTCCGAGACAATACACGAATCGACAGCAGAAGGGGGGCTAGGCATGTAACAAAATACGAAGAAATGAGACATATACCAATATCACTGCATCTGATGGCAGGCCTTGTGGTTGGTGAGAGCCCATCCGGCGACTGGCAATGGATGAGGGACGATGCGTTGACACTAGGGAGCTCCCCCTAGGCCCGGGGCCGACCAGCAGAACCAGAATGACTTTGCAGCCAATCCCGATCAAACCGGTGGCGCCAGAACGCGCACTTGCGGTCAGTAGCAGCATGTTCCTTGCCGCAATTGACGCACTTGATATGGGGACAGGGTTCCCCAGCGGGTGTGGGCTGAATGGGGGGGTTGGCCTTTGGCGATCCCTTACAGCAGGAGGAGGTAGTGCGGTGATTCTCGGACCGATGTGGCCCACCGCATTGTGAACACCTGAGCGCACGGTTGCGACAGGTGGTGGTAGTGTGGCCCCAACGCCAGCATCGTTGACACTGGGGGGTTCTGGGGTGAGCGCGCGCGGCCTTGATCATGGACTGCACGCCGTCGAAGTTGAGGTATTTGCCGACCAGGCGCTTAGCGTTAGCGCCGGACTGAGAATCCCAAAGGTTGACCCAAACGGTGGCGGTGTCGGCTTTGGCGGAGTTGCACATGATGCGCACAGAGGATACGTTAGCGAATGTCTCCTTAAAGGGAGACAGACACATACGGTCGGTGACGTGTTGCGGAGTGGTGCGAATGCCACTCGTGTAGTAAGGGACGTCCAGGATCTTAAGATAAGACCTGGACCTGGGGCGTTTGGTCTTCAGCTCAAACGGGGCAGTGAAGACTGAAGAGAGGGAGGCTTCAATCACCAATGCATCGGCATCAGTGGTGACGGAGTTGGTGTACAACGATATAGTGTCGTACGCCCGAGCGATGTTCTCAACGCGGAGCGAGCTCTTCGCGCGAGTGAGGGAGTCATTGAGAAGGTGCATGGCCTTGTGGTGAAGATAAGTGATATCACTGGCACTGCCAGTGAAATCGAGGAAGAGTTGGCGTCGGGTGGGGCCCGACGTGGTCATGCGGGGCTTCTTAGCAGAAGGCGCATCAGCGAGGGCGGCCTGATGCATCGCGGCGACGCGATCAGGCTCGAGAGTGGGATGGGACTGGGCTAGCTTGATAAGCACTGCCACAGACGCCGGGGTGCGGGCTACCTCAGCGAACGACTTCTTAGCCGCCGGGGGAGGGATGGGCGCTCGCCGGGCTTGGCCATCAGACCTAGCCTTAGGAGCAGGGGGCGCTTGAGTGGGCGCTTTGCCACTAGCGCGGGCCTTCACAGGCGCCGGCTTGGGCGGTAAGGAGGGACGGGCCGGGGCGGGCCGACAATCCGGAGGGGGCAGGGTGGGCGCTTTGGAGGAACCCATGTCGATGTCACATGGACCCGCTGAGTCAGCGGATCCATGGGTCGCCTCGAGGACGACGCGCGTCGCTTTAGGGGAGGCCTTGGCCGAGAACCTATGACCGAAGCCCCCCAGAAAATCTCCATACGTCTCCCAGCCAGAGGCATTGAGAGAGTTGGAGGTGATCAGTGTGCTGCTCATGTGCAGCTCGCTGGCTATGGCGTACGAGGCCTTGGCTAGACAAGTAACCATGGCTCGTGCATCTTGATCTGCGATTTCGGCAGGATCTTCGACGGTATCCAACCACTTGAGGAAGGATAGGAGGTCTTTGAGGGCGCGTTTTGGGGTGAGCTCCTTCTTCTTCTTTCCCTTGGAGGAGGTCACTGATTCGGGCACGACAGGGGGAGCATCGACAGGGTAGAAGGTGGTTCCACCGGCTGTGGAGGGTTTGAGTGGCGACAGAACGTCAGCCACTGGAGGGGCAACCGACGGCGACGGAACGTCAGCGGTCGGTTGGGAGGGGCCAGGCGACGAAACGTCAGCCTGGGGGGGACCGAAGAACCCACGCACGTTGAGTGGGTTGTTGTAGGGGTCGAGGTGGTTGTCTTCGGCCATCTCGGCGATGTTGAGCTCGTCGTCGGAGACGGCGGACTCGGATTCGAACGCGGCAAACTGGTTTGCGGTAGCTTTAGACTTGCGCCTACCCATAGTAATGTAGATAGACGATGTAAGGATGCCTCAGAACAAACACCAACTTTCGATGGTGGTGGTAAGAGGACAAGGAGGGATGAGTGTGTAGCTTCTTGTTCCACTGCCTGGCTGACTGTTTGAGGCCATAGAGCGATTTGTGCAGCTTGCAAACGACGTTTGGGCCTCCCTCGTGATATCCTTCAGGCTGCCTCATGTAGATGTCCTCATCCAGCTCTCCATAGGTGAATGCAGAGGAAATATCCACAGATCGCATTTTGAAGCCTTCCTTGGCTGCCAAAGCTATAATAAGGCGCAGGGATGCAGGACGAAATGTAGGGGCAAAAACCTCGGTGTAGTCATAGCCAGGACGCTGGGAATAGCCCTTTGCAACAAGCCTAGAGCGATAGCGCTCAATAGACTGGTCTGGGTTGAGTTTCAACTTGAAAACCCAGCCAGACTCGATGATTTTGGCCCAGGAGGTAGCTCAACAAGCTCCCAGGTCCCATTTGCGATTAGAGTCGAAATTTCAGTGTTGCAGGCTTCTCTCCACTTGTCAGCATCCGGGGCCTTCATAGCAACCTTGTAGTTGCGGGGATCAGGCCCAGAAACACTTCCAGCAAACTCTACAACCTCATAGTCAGCATCAACATAGTTTCCTTGCTCCTGGTCCTTTGGAGGGAAGAGCAGAGGTTTCCCCAGTAGCCAGTAGGCTGTCCTGGGTGCTGGAGGTCGTGTGGAGCGTCGCTGAGGCCGTGGGGGCTGCGCAAGCGGTGTAGGAACCTGAGGAGGCGTTCTGGGAGGTGCTGGACCAATAGGAGTGGCATAGGAGATGTCAGAATCATCAGAGTCTGATGGGGAGTCACCAGATCGAAGAGGAACACTAGGACCAGCCTTGGGAGTCTCTGGAGTGTCAGAGGGCTCTACAGATGGACTGGGAGGCAGGGATTGCTCCTCAGACTTGGGAGAGTGACTGGGAGACTCTGGGGGCTGCTGGGTCCGAGCTGGCACTCTAGGTGGCTCAGGAGCCTCAGATCGACGTCCTGGAGGCTGGTCAACATCACCCCCTTCATCTGAGAGCAGTGGAAAGCCAGAGGATGGAGGAAGTGGAGGAAAAGGTGGAGAAAAGCTACTTGAAGATTGAGGAGGTGCTGGAGGTCCAGGGGGCGCAAAAGACGGCACATCGTCGCGTTTGGAGCCTGTGAGACATGGGAAGTACCTCTCATCAAAGTCAGCTCGCTCAGAAATGCGAATTTGGCGAGTGGTGGGGTTGTAAAACAGCTAGCCCTTGTAGCCAGTTGGATAACTAATAAAAACGCATTTTTCAACATGAGGCTGTAAGGAATTGTGCTTATCTCGCTGTATATGCACATAGGCAGTGCACCCCCATACCCTGAGGTGGGAAACGTCCGGTTTGCGCTTGAAAAATGCCTGGAAGGGTGTAGTGTTGGGGAGAGGAGCTGTAGGAAGTCTATTCCACACATGGACCATAGAAGCAATACAGTGGCCCCAGAATGAGGGAGGGAGTCCAGACTCTGCTAACATGGCTGTAATGCGTTCCCCCATAGTCCTGTTGGCTCTCTCAGCTAGGCCGTTCTGCTGGGGCCTGTTGCGAGTGGAATGACGCCTCTCAATGCCACAGTCCTTGGTAAACTGCAAAAATGCGTTGGACATGTATTCACCACCTTTATCATCCTGTAGAGCACGAATTTTCGCTCCTAGCTGGTTCTCTGCCCAAGCCTTGTACTCCTTGAATGCTTCAAAGGCTTCTGACTTGGCCCTAAGCAGGTAGACAGCTCGAAAACGCGTAGAATCGTCAATAAACGTCATCCAGTACTTGTAGCCATTGTGGGTAGGCACTGGGAGTGGTCCATGGAGGTCTGAGTGCACCAACTCGAGTGGGGAACGATTGTGGTTGGCTGAGGGCAGGAAAGGAAGGGAGTGCATCTTTCCAGCAAGGCAGGGCTCACAAACTGCATCAGGCTGAGCTGAGGAGTCGATTTTAAGCCCAGTAACCAGTTCCTGCTGTATCATCTTCTTCACATCAGCATAATTATGGTGTGCAAAGCAACGGTGCCAGAGTGAGAGGTCAGCAGGAAGTGTGGAGATGCTAAAAGCGGTCTCAGAAGCGATGGTAGTGCCATTGAGGACAGCAGAGTTGGTGGAATCAATGGAGGCAGTGAAGAGAGTCTCTCCCTTCAGTCTAAAGGCCATAGAATGCGAAGAAATCAATATATTGAACCCCTTATTTCGTGTGAGGTATAGACAAGACAGGAGATTACTCCGGAGGTCCGGAACATGCAGTACACGTGAAAACTCGACCGCTCCAGCCATTTTTCCGCCCATAACAGGCTGAAAGACCACTGAACCCATCCCAGCTGAATATATGACAGAGTTGTCTGCTAATCTGATTGGTATGCAACAGGGGGTATATTTCTTGAACCAATGACGGTGTGGGGTCATATGTGACGTAGCACCTGTGTCTGCAATCCAATGGAAGTCAGCATCGAGCTGGAGGGGTGGGGAAGAGGCTGGGGAAGTGGGGGAAGCGATAGGAGTGGAGGGGGAGCTTGTACTTGCATTTCCAGCGAATTCTGTGACTCTGCTTGCTTCTCCGGATGCTGGAGGGGCAGGGGAGCCGTCAGAGTCCTCCTGGGCCTTGTTGGCATGGTTTCCATGTCGTTTGGACCGGGGGGGAGCGTTCTGAGTGTCCTCTTGAGCTTTGAGGCGATCCTTGTCCTTTCTCCAGCATTTGGCCTCTGTATGACCGGTTTTGTGACACCAGCCACATGGATCGGTCGATTTCGCCGTTTTGAGGCCTCTGGAGGTGGCAGAAAGTGCAGAGGAGGAAGAGGGAAGGTCTATGGCCCTCCTGCGACATTGGGTGTCCTCAGTGACAAAGGCCTGATGCACAGCAGCCTTGTCAAGTTTGTCCTTGAGGAGGAGAGAGGAAATGAAAGAGGAGTACTCCTCAGTGGGCAGGGCTCGGATTAGAGCCATAGAAGCGAGCTCCTCATCTAGGCCTTTGAGGTCAAAGTCATCAGGGCGAAGATTTTGGATTTGCTTCATGCTCTCCTCCACCCTGTTGATGAGGGACTGCAGGGACTCGTCCTCAGCCTTCCTGATGTTGAAGAGGTCGTCATAGGCATTAAAACGAGTGCCAGGACGCCTCTGGAGGTGCACAGCTCGCAAATCTGTCCACATCTTGACAGGATCATCCCTATCAGTGAAGTGAACCCTCTGGTCCGGTTCCACCATGAGATATAGCCAGCCAGCAGCCTTGTCAGCCTTCGCATTCCAGGCCTCCCTAGAGTCAAAGGTGGCTTGGGTAGTGGGGGAAGGGATCTCAGGCTTTAGGAGTTCACCTTTGACCAGTCTCCACAGGCCAGAGGCCTGGAGCCATGCCTGCATCTCGCCTGCCCAGGTAGAGTAGTTGGTGGCATTGAGCTTGTCAAAGTTGGGGCCAGAGGAAGACATCTGGGCGGACTAGGAAGCTGAAATGCGGTGTAGGGCAACGAGGAAAGGGTTGGTGGTCCTGTAACGAGGGGTATACGTGGCAAACGGTGGGATCGACGGACTGGCAAAGTTCGGAGCGGAACGGGGCAACAGTTGGTATGGGAGGAGCAGAGGAATATTAGGATTAGAATAGAGTGATTAGGAATGGTAGTGGGATAGTGGAATGAGAAATGGCCGGAACGCAGCGAAACTTGGTGAAGCCGTGGAGACACGCGAGATCGACGGGTGTGCGCGGAGGCGACTGGAGCGACGCAAAAACAAAGGAGAAAACGCGAAAACGGCGGATAGGAGAAGAGGAAGACAGTTGAGGATGAAATGAGGCAAAAGTTGTTGTCTGAGGCTTCTAGAGGCCGGGGCCCATAACCTGTTAGAAGGTGACACACAGGGGACGTGTGGGAGGTCCTAGAAACCAGAGAAATTGCCCAGGGAGCTCACAACTCACACAGAAATCTGTGGACAACTGTAAATGACTGTATTAACAAGATAGAGACTCATCCCTCCTTGACCTCTTACCACCACCATCTATTCGTTGGTGTGTTTTAAGACGTCTAGTTTACATCGTATTTCTGCCTATTCTACATGGGCAAGCGAAAGTCTAAGTCTAAAGGCCCCCCCCCCGCCAATCTACCGAGTCCGCCGAGGCCTCCGCCGACGAGCTCAATATCGCCGAGATGTCAGAGGACGAACATCTTGACCCCTACGACGACCCCCGCAACGTTCGCGGGTTCTTCGGACCTCCCCAGGCTGACGTCTCGTCGCCTGGACCCTCTTCCCTGCCTGCCGTTGACGTTCCGTCACGGTCGGTGGTCGCTCCCGCGGCTGACGTTCCGTCACCGCCCCCAAAACCCTTCACCGCCGGCGGACAGACGTTCTACCCCGTGAAGGCTCTCCCCCCCCAGCACCGCCGTCCGCTGTCTCCTCCGGGTCAACTGAGGAGTCTGTTGAGACCCGGGCTCTTGCTGGAATTCGGTTCTTCTCCCGCTTCATCGGGAACGTTCCCTCAGGCCCTCTCCCAGAGGCCACCACCGCCGTGATCATTCCAACTCTTGTTGGACTGGTTGCGGAAGTTTTCAACCGGGGCCAAGGCGACACGGCCCTCACCAACGAGCGAATGCGAGCCCAGGGATGGGACACATTTGCGGACTTCATTCGGGACTGTGCCACCAGAGTCGAGGGGGCCCACCCTAAACGTACGCGCGTTGCCCATGAGGCGATCCATGGATCTGCTGACAAAGCGGAACCACGTGATATTGATATGGGCTCTCCCAAAGCGCCCAAACAACCGCCCCCGGAACGTCGGCCTGCCCCGGCCCGTCCCACTTTACCGCCCAAGCAAGCGCCTGCTAAAGCGCGCGCTAGTGGCCCCCCCAAGCTAGGGTTAGGTCTGATGGCCAAGCTCAGCGAGCGCCCACCAAAGCGCCCCCTCCTCCCACCTCGGCCAAGAAATCCTTCGCCGAGGCGGCCCGCCCTGCCGGGGTTGCGTCACTCATCAAGTTGGCGCAATCCCACCCCGATCTCGATCCTGATCGCATCACCGCTATGCATCAGGCCACCCAAGCCGCCGCTCCCGCCACTCGGAAGCCGCGCATGACAACCACGGGCCCCACCCGCTGCCAACTTTTCCTTGACTTCGTTGGCAGTGCCGATGAGGTCACTTATCTCCATCACAAGGCCATGCGCCTTCTCAACAACTCCCTCTCCCGCACCAAGTCGATCTTGCGTGTGGAGAACATCACTAAGGCGTACAGCACGATCGCGCTGCACACCTCCTCCGTTCCCTCTGACGCCGACTGTGACGTCATTGAGTCCTCCATCTCCTCCGCCTTCACCGCCCCCTTTGCGATCAAGACGCGCTGCCCCAGGTCGAGGTCCTACCTTAAGGTCCTTGATGTCCCCTACTTCGTGAATGGTGTCCGCATCACGCCGAATCACGTGACCGACCGCATGCGACTGTCCGCCTTCAAGGACATTTTCGCAGATGTCTCTTCCGTGCGCATCATGCGCAACTCCACCAGAGCCGACACTGCCACCGTCTGGTTCGACCTCTGGGACTCTCAATCAGGAGCGAGCGCCAAGAAGCTCCTGGGCAAGTACCTCCACTTCGAGGGTGTTCAGTCCGTAATCCGGGCTGCGCGCGCTCACCCAGGCAGTCCTCAGTGTCAGCGTTGCTGGCGCTGGGGTCACTCTACCTCATCGTGCCGTGCCCGCGCGTTGCGATACGCCGCCTGCGGCAGTCCTCATCGTACTGAGAACCACCGCTCCCACTCGAGCTGTTGTAAGAGGAGTCCGAAAGCCAAACCCCCTATCCCGCCCACCGCCGCCGAGGATCCCTGTCCTCACATCAAGTGCGTCAACTGCGCCAAGTCACATGCAGCTGACGATCGCAAGTGCCCATTCTGGCGACACCGGTTTGACCGGCTTTGGCTTGAAAACCATTGCCGCGATGCCGCTCGGTCGCGTCTGTAGGGTTCTCTTCCCTGCAGGTCGCATTGTCCACCCCCGCGCTGTGCGCAGTGGGTCATCAAGGTCCATGCTGTGCATTTTCCATCTGCCGGTAAATCAGATCAACCCGACTTGTATTGTAGTATGCTTTCATTTCGAACTATGTACCACTGCGTGAAGATATCGTTTGTACTAAGCGGACTTCGGACTCGTATATGTATACCTAGCTATGTAGATGTGTAGTTGGTAGCGGTACTTTCTGCATGTCGTAGTAGTTGGGCGCGGACTGCTATCGCGCACCGCGTTATAAATTTGCGACCCCTCCGGGGTCGCGTTGATTTAAAAAAAAAAAAAAAAAAAAAAAAACTCACACAGGAATCTGTGGACAACTGTAAATGACTATATTAACAAGATAGAGACTTGTACTCACCTGTGGACAACTGTAAATGACTGAGAGTCAAGAAAGCATCCACAGGAGAGTTGAACATCCAGTCAGGTGATCTACAACTGACTAAGCAACCTCTGCATCAACTCTAACTTCACACATCAACAAATCAATCACATATACTTGTAGACTGTCCAGAGCACATCTGACAGATGGAAAGTGCATGGCATGGATCTCCAGGGCCCACCATGCACAGCACGGGGGCAGACAATGTGACCTGTAGGGAAGAGAACCCTACAGACGCGACCGAGCAGCATCACGACAATGGTTTTCAAGCCAAAGCCGGTCAAACTGGTGTTGCCAGAATGGGCATTTGCAATCGTCAGCTGTGTGCGACTTGGCACAGTTGACACACTTGATATGAGGACAGGGATCCTTGGCAGTGGTGGGCAGAATGGGGGGATTCGCCTTTGGACTCCCCTTACAACACATCCTCCTTTTCCTCTTACCACCATCATCGATTTCTTTGATGGTATCTACATACACATTGACTACGAATACTACTGTAATGACTACACCATTGCACTGGGCAGACCTTAAGGGTTCCCCTCCACTGTCTTTGGACCCTATGAACCTTGCCGACACTGAAACACGTGTCTCAGTCAACAAGTGCAACCGCTCGAAATCTCCTGCACTATCCATCAAATCGACTAGGCACTCTGTTCAAGACGATGCCAAGTCTGCTGCCCCATCAAGGGCTGGCTCTGATCAAGAAGAGGAGAGTGGTGAGAGCGATTCTGACTCGTCAGTTTCAACTTCCCCCCCTTCTTCTCCCTCTGCTGCCTGAGCTACATTATTGCACATAGCATCACACTCATCCTTTAGAACTCCCCCTCCTCCCTCTTCATGCGCCAAGTGAGCTCGTGCTCGAGAATCTCATAGGGGACTGGACATTACCCCCAAGGCCATCTCAAGAACTGTGTCACTGAATGCATATGATGGCTTTAAATCCCCTATTCCTTTCCATCCATTTGGAGAGGGATTTATAGGTGAGTTTCAACCTCCTGACCCTTTGAACCTAAGCTCTTATGGGGACGCATAGGGCGACATAGAGGATGGGGTATTCAAAAACGGGGAGCCGGTCAATAGACACTTTGGACCCCCACCCACCTCAAGGCTGCCTCATGCAATCTATGGATCCACTGAGTCAGCAAAAGCTGTGCCAACCGGCACTCCAGCTACCCTCTTTGCCAGATCATCTGATACTAATGACATCACACCTGACGTCACACATGATGTCACTAATGACATCACTGCGCAGCCGCAGGAATCTAGGCCTACACAGCCACATCTACTGGATCTTAAGGATCATTCAAACACAGCCACCGAAGAGACTATTATTGTTGGTGAAGCTACCTACAAAAGTGCTCGAGGCGCTTAAATATGTTACTAATTTCTTCAAACATCACGCTGCTCTTGGATTACAGCCTGGTGATAGAGACCCAAGGGTTCCCCAAATGGGGGAACCAATCTATTGCCTACTTACCACTATATTTGAGGCAGGCTGGGACTGCTTACCCATTAATGGCGAAAGCAGACTCATGATCACTGAAGCATTGAGGCAATATTATGGCCCTCCTTCTGATATCCCTATGACAAACTCTTCCCCCCCTCCTAAAGGTAAAGGGAAGGGGAAAAAGGTGCGTAAACCTTCTCCATCTATCATTTCTACCCCCCTATTTCCACCTGGCATTGTCGTTAGGCAAACTAACACCACAGCTCGGATTGATGATGAATGAATGAACATCGACCAAGCCCCTCCTGCTGAGGGCACCCTTCCTCTCCCCCAGAATGACTTTATGTCTTCTGGTAAGGTATGTGACATTTTGTCCATGTCAGGCTCCCTACAGGCAAAGAATGACAATACGTCTTCTAAGCCTGCTGGTCCTATTTGAGTTTCCCAGGCCCCTCCTCCACCTTCCAATCACATGACTCCAAGGAACGGGAATGGAAATTTTGAGCACTCAGTTAGGGGCCCTTCTTCTGATGGCCAGGCTCAGCCATCAAAACCTAACCCCAAGGGTGCCTCTAATATGCTGCCTCCCATTCCCCCCCCTGACCATAAGGCATCCACCAAACCCCTTACAGAACATTTTAACAAGAAGAATGTGTCATTCACTGATGCCGCCCAACGGGGTGTCCAGCTGGCGACTTCCTCTTCCAACTCCTCCTCCAATATTGATGGGGTTAAGATGTGAGAAATGATACTCGCCTTTCCTGAATTATCTTACGACAAAGTCCTTGCCATGTACAAGGCAGGTTTTGGAAGCGCCCAATCTCAGGCACCTGAACCATCAACCACAAGCACTCAGCACACTAAACCCAAAATGACTACACACAGGCCTACTCGCTGTCAAGTCCTCATCCCCTTCGAGGGCAACATCATCACTGACCAAATTAAAGATTTCAATAAGGTAGCAGAATTCTGTAACCATGGCCTTACTGCCGCCCAATCTAAACTTCGTGTTGAGTCTGTCCGTGAATAGTACAACAGCATCTCCATCGCCACCTTGGGCGTTGCCACTCCCTCTGACCTTGACACCATTAAATCATGGCTGAAAAAAGCCTGGCAATTAGGAGACGCCATCCCTATTGAGCCTCGTCTCCCACAATCTAAATCATTCCTCAAAATCGTTGGCATCCCTTATTGGGTAGCCAATTCCTCCAACCCTCTCTCCCCTGCATTTGTTGAACAAGCCCTTGGCCAATCATTGCTTTTTGAAAATGTCATCCTTGCCGCTTGCCCTCGCGTCATGAAAGCCTCCCCAAAATCAGACACAGCTGTTGTATGGTTCGATATCTGGGATTCCCAGAACGGTACCAAAGCCAAGACATTGGTTAACCATACTATCAATTTCGGCCAACATATCGGAACCATTCATGCTACCAGTATGCATCCTGGTGTTGCACAGTGCAGGAACTGCTGGCAGTGGGGTCACCCCACTCATGCGTATTGTGCCCTCGGCGCGTGCTGTCAAATTTGTGGTGGCCCTCACTGTGTTGAGAATCATCGATCCATGGCCTAGTGTTACAAGGCCAACCCCAAATCCAATCCCCCTTGTGATGCCACTCCTGACGGCATTCCATATCCTCACCTCGAGAACTTCAAGTGCCTTAATTGCAAAGGTGATCATCATGCAAATGATACTAAATGTCCATTCTGGAGGAACAGGTTCGACTGGACCTGGCACTCTAACAAAGCTGCTGAATCACACACTGCACGTGCTGTCCACGCCAATTCCAATTGCTCCGGTGGCGGAGTTGCAGTTTAAATATGTCTGGTAAGAACAATCAGATTTCCTCTGTTCGTATCTATTTGCAAAATGTGGGATGATCTTACTCCCTGGTTGACACTCTCCTTGAATCCAAAAAGCTGGACTTCGACATAATTTTTATACAGGAACCCCCTTGGAACTACATACATAAAGCACCCTCTACGACTAACCCTGAAGGGGATGATGTCATAGGTGCCCCTATTTATCTGGAGTGGCTGTGTATGGTCCACCCTACTAAGCCTAATAACCCCTGACCCCGTACTCTGACTTATGTCCATAGGCATCTACTTCGCATGAGACCCATCCTTCGACAGGAATGGGTTAACCATTGGGACATACAAATCTTGGGATTATTTAACCAGGGTAACTACTGTATATCCACTTACTTAACATATACTCTGACTTGTCATCATCAGCGATTAACTTTCTCTCGATGAACTTCATTGACATTCCTAATATTGTATATATGGGAGGTGACTTCAATTGTCGCTCTCCAGAATGGGATCCCTCAACCACTCATGTGCCTCAATCTGCATTAACTCTAATGGAGTTAGTAGACTGTTACAATCTTAATAGGTCAATACCAACCATGTTTTCTCCAACCCATTTCTCTCCTATCGAAAGTCATGACAACTCGGTTATTGATCTCAAATTTTGTGCCAATAATTCCATTTCCCACATCATTGACGCTAGCTCGAGATTACCCTTGGATCATGCACCGTTAATCATTGACCTTCCAATTCGTCCAAATTATATTAATTATAAAAAACGTGTACTACCAAAAGATAGTGATGAAGAGACCACTTTTATTTCCCAGGTCTCAGAGCATCTAGCGGATCTTAATTGTTTGGATATTCACTCTACTTCCTGTCTGAACAATATCTCCGATTCTATCTCTCGAATCTTTTCTGAATCGTGGAATATGAACTCTAAAATTATATGGATTACTAACCGGTCAAAGGAATGGTGGTCCCCCCACTGCTCTGAGACTCTTCTTACCTACAGAAGAACAAAGGATTGAAAAGACTGGCGAGCATTCAGAGCGGCTACCCGAGCCACCAAACGCTCTTTCTTTGATGAACATATTCACGAAATTGCATCAACAAACAAGCAACCCTGGGACCTTATGGAATGGGTCAAACAGCGCAAACTCCCTGCCATTGAGGGTATTCGTTATCAAGGATGACCCTGCAATGATCTTCTGGATTTATGGAATGCACTCCATTCATCTTATAATTCAGCATCCGGTCGACCGGTAAGCCCTAGCATTTTAAACGAAATGAAATCCCTCCCTCCCTGCTCTTGGGCAAACTTCTCTGCTCTCAAACTCACTGAATCTCTCTCTTCATGCACTAATTCTTCAGCACCCGGGCCTGATTATGTCTTCTGGAAACATCTGAAGTCTATTGTTGCCCACAATGAGTGCTTCAAGAACATACTACTCATTGCTAATGCGTGCATACGTCTCTCTGACTGGCCAAGTCACTTCAAAGACTCGGTCTCTATTATCATTCCCAAGCCGAATAAACCGGCCTATGATACCCCGAAAGCGTTTTGTCCCATTGTCCTACTAAATACTTTAGGAAAACTAATTGAGAAGATGATCGCTCACTGCATGCAGTATGAGGTGGTATCTCTAGACATCCTTCACCCCAACCAAATGGGTGGAGTAATCCAATGATCTACAGAAGATGCAGGAGTATTCCTGACTCACATTATTCGGGCCAGATGGGCCAAAGGTATGATTACTAGTGTTTGTGCCTTCGACATCACACAATTCTTCCCCTCCCTGAACCACGAAATTCTCACTGACATACTACGATGCCAAGGGTTTGCCCCTGAAATTGTTAACTTCTTTTCTCATTACCTCATAGGTCGATCCACACAATTCATGTGGAACACTTTCTTGTCTGATGCCCATAACGCGGATGTTGGCATGGGGCAAGGTTCTGCATTATCACCCATACTATCTGCGCTTTATTTAGCACCTCTTATGTTCATGTTTGATCAATGTGCTCAGCTACAATCCATCCCCTCTTCCCTTCTATCCTTTGTTGATGACGGGCTTTGTATATCTCAAGCAAAGAACTACACTGACACCATTTCTTCCCTCAAAGCAGCTTATTCCATCATTACTTCCATCTGCACTGATCTTGGACTTATCGTTGAACATGATAAATCCGAAGTCTTCCACTTCTCCCGTCGTCATAATGATTCTAATCCTCCACTTGACCTTTCCGACATCGGAGGCCCTCTCCTCCATCCAAAACAATTCTGGCGATACCTCAGCTTTTACTTTGATTGTCAACTCTCATTTCAAGAACATGTCCGATACTACTCTACTAAAGCATTATCCATGGTGAAAGCTATGGGTATGCTAGGCAACTCCTCCCGAGGCCTCCTCCCTCTCCAGAAATGCCTTCTCTATAGATCATGCATTGTCCCTGTGGCCACGTATGGTTTCTGACTCTGGTACTTCAAAGGCGCTCGTAACAAGGCACTTCTCAAGTCCCTATCAACTATGCAAAGGTACGCTGCTCTTTGGATCACAGGCGCCTTTCAAACTTCTCCTTCTGGTGGCGCCGAAAGTATACCCGGACTTATCCCTATTCACCTTCATCTTTGTAAATTAGCTATTCATTCATCATATTGAGTCTCTACTTTACCATCTAATCATGCATTATGTTCTCTCTTATCTGATCGTTTTTCTCTTAACTCCTCCCCCCATCCCCAATCACTTCACCTTCTTACTCTGGCCAATAAGGCTAAAATCAAAGGCCCTATCATTGATGTAGATAGTTCTCTTTCTCATCTCTCCGATTCTTTTTCTCCTTTCGCTCCTGAATCCAAGCCTAGCTCTCGTCTCATGGATATTTTCCCTGATTCTATTCATTTTCATCCCTGTAACTGTTCAGACAAACATGAAATGTACAAACATGTAGTGTCTCTTGACTCTATTTTCTCTTCCTCATCTCTTGATTGTAATTGTATTTCAGTTGTCACTGATGCTTCTGTTCCCCTTGTAGGTTCCCTTCAGGCAGTTTCGGTAGCACATTTATATCGTGGCGGATGACAAGTTTCCCATGCAAAACAAGCAAGCGGCTGGGTGTCTTCTACTGACGCTGAACTCTACTCCATTTGCATTGGAATTGCGAAAGCCATCTCCCTCCAATGCGACCACATCATCCTCATCACCGATTGTCTTCCAGCAGCCAAGCTGGCAGTCAATCCCTCTATTCATTCGAGCCAGTCTCACTTTATCCAAGTCTGCCAACTCTTATCAGACTGGCTCACTACTAAGCCATCTCGAACCATCAACTTCTGGGATGTCCCATCAAAGTGGTGTTGGAAGCCCTATCTCAAAGTCCACAACGATGTCACTTCCACCCGCATCCATGCTCCTCCTCACATGGGTGCCACCCTTGACTTCTTGCAACGAAAAGTCACTAACAACTGCCAAAAATCCTGGGAGTCCACATTTTGGAAGAAGTACCATGGCAGCGGTTTCCTTCTTTCTAAAAAGAACCACAAGTTCCTTATCCCCACTTACATCAAAGGGGGTACTTGGCTTCCCACAGCTAATGAGTTGCCATCACTATGCACATGCATGACTCGTGCCATTCTTAACCATGCTCCAATTGGAGTATATCACGAGAGATTTTTTCCTCTCGAGCCCAAATCCTGTCACTGTGGACATCGCCTGGAAACACAACACCACATTCTGTGCTATTGCCCCCTCTATCCCATCTGCACCCAATGGGTACAATGCGCCTTCCCTCAGTATGAGTTCCTCATCGAGTTCTTGAAAAAGAACCTGGCTGCTTTTGCCTTCACCAATCATGATACGCGTCCACCACCACTTCAAGCTCCTGTGCCCGCCGAACCAAATGAAGGTCAACTATACTCTTTCATTTCCTCTTTTCTCTTTTTGTTTGAGTCTGATCTCTGTGTATGACACCCCATTCTATAGTCTCTCTCGAGTCTTTTCTATTTCACTGGATTAATCATATATAGTCTTTGTCTTAAGCGGTCTCTGACCGCTTTGTGTACCCCAGCTTGCTGTAGTGTACCATCTGTTTGTAATATCTAGTTGAAAGCAGACTGCGATCGAGCACCGCTATATAAATTCATTGATTTTTTTTTTAAAAAAAAAAAAAAAAAGACTCCCCTTACAACAGCTCAAGTGGGAGCAGTGGTTCTCAGTACAATGAGGACCGCCACATGTGGCATATCGCAACGCAGGGGTACGGCACGACGAGGTAGAGTGCCCCCAGTGCCAGCAACACTGACATTGAGGATTGCCTGGGTGAGCACGCGCAGCCTGAATCACGGACTGAACACCCTCAAAGTGGAGGTACTTGCCCAGGAGCTTCTTGGCACTTGCTCCTGATTGAGAGTCCCAGAGGTCAAACCAGACAGTGGTGGTGTCGGCTCTGGTGGAGTTGCACATGATGCACACAGAGGAAACATCAGCAAAAATGTCCTTGAAGGTGGACAATTGCATGCGGTCAGTCATGTGATTAGGTGTGATGCGAACACTGTTCACGAAGTAAGGGACATCAAGGACCTTGAGGTAGGACCTCGACCTGGGGCAGCACGTCTTGATCGCAAAGGGAGCAGTAAAGATGGAGGGGATGGAGGACTCAATGATGTCACAGTTGGCGTCAGAGGGAACAGAGGAGATATACAGTGCAATCGTGCTGTATGCCTTGGTGATATTCTCCACATGCAAGATTGACTTGGCATGGGAGAGGGAGTCATTGAGAAGGTGCATGGCCTTGTGGTGGAGATAGGTGACCTCATCGGTACTGCCGACGAAGTTGAGGAAGAGTTGGCGGTGGGTGGGGCCTGCAGTTGTCATGCGCGGCTTACTGGTGGTGGGAGCGGCAGCTTGGGCAGCCTGATGCATGGCAGTGATGTGATCAGGATCGAGATCAGGGTGGGACTGCACCAACTTGATCAGTGATGCAACCCCGGCCGGGCAGGCCACCTCAGCAAAGGACTTCTTGACCAAGGTGGGAGGAGGGGGTGCTTTGGTGGGCGCTCGCTGGGCTTGGCCATCAGACCTAACCCTAGCTTGGGGGGGCCACTAGCATACGCTTTGGAAGGCGCTTGCTTGGGTGGTAAGGGGGGATGGGCCGGGGTAGGCCGACAATCCGGGTGCAGTTATTTGGGTGCTTTGGGGTCACCCATGCTGATGTCATGTGAACCTGCTTTGTCAGTGGATCCGCAGGACGACTTGTGGTCACCGTGTGGTTGATTAGGGCTGGTTGAAAAGCCCCCAGAGTGAAGAAAGGAGTCAACCATTGGCCACCCCTGCTTCTGAAACAATGGAGTGAGCTGAGTATCGGCCCAGCCCCTCTTCCTGAATTCCCACAAACTCCCAATGGTGTAGAGAGCGAATGAGTGTCGGGCTGTGTCAGTCATGACAGCAGCGGGATCGAGATTCGAGAGCCATTTCCCAAATCAACAGAGACCTTCATAGGTGGCAAGGGCCTCCTCCTCCAGGTCAGGTCCGACAAAGGAGGGAGCAGGGGGGCCAGCCCGGGGTGCAATGGAGCCACTAAGAGTGGCAGAGGAGGGACCTGCAGGGCTCAAAGCCACCGGAGGTTGAGTAGTAGGTGTGAGGGATGGAACATCACCAGGCACCGGGTGAGGAGGCAGTTCAAAGTCAGCCTCTGGGATGGAGGACCGAGGTACAGAGAAGCCGCGGACATTACACGGGTCATCATATGGGCCGAGATGTTCATCCTTGGACATCTCGGCAATGTTGAGCTCATTATCAGAGGCATTGGCGGACTCAGTTGTTTGGCATACAGCCTGTTTAGCTTTGGACTTTCGCTTACCTATGTAGAATAGGTAGAATACAATGTGTAACTAGACGTCTAATCAAACACCAACTTTCAATGGTGGTGGTAAGAGGTCAAGGAGGGATGAGTGCACACATTTCCATGGGCGAACAGTGGGCCAGCCACAGCTGGACCACCTTTCGCTCCTTCATGCAGGGCTTTGCTCAGTTCAATGAGCTGGAAGCCTTCCCTAAAGACACACGCATCGTCCATGAGGCGACCCATGGATCCGCTGACAAAGCGAAACCACATGACATCGACATGGGCTCCCCCAAGGTGCCCAAGCAAATGCCCAAGGCACCGCTGCCCACCCTGGCCCATCCCCCTGTACTGCCCAAGCAAGTGCCCCCTAAGGTGCGCACTAGTGGCTCCCCTCAAGCACCCACAAAGGCGCCCATCCCCACTTCTGCTCTGGTGCCTCATCAGCGCTCGTTTGCAGAAGCCGCTTGTTCCAGTGCTTCGGCGTTGCCCATGTCGCTCATCAAGCTGGCACAGGCAAACCCCTCCCTTGACCCTGATCATGTTGCTGCAATGCATCAGGCCACCACTGCCACCACTGGCTCTACCAAGAAGCTGGGCATGACCACCACCGGGCCCACCCACCACCAACTGTTCTTTGATTTCACTGAGGATGCCAGTGAGATCACCTATCCCCACTACAAGGCCATGTGCCTTCTCAATGACACCCTCTCGTGTGCCAAGTCTTCCTTGCATATTGAGAATATCACCAAGGCGTACAGCACTATTGCGCTATACACCTCCACCATACCCTCAGATTCCAACATCTTTTTTTTTTTTTTTTTTTTTTTAAATTAAGTGCGACCCCAGAGGGGTCGCCAATTTATAACGCAGTGCACGATAGCAGTCCACGCCCGACTATCTACTACAGGGAACTGATACCACTACCGACTACACAAGAGTAAACAACTGGGAATATATAATAGTCCTGTCCAAGACAATACGCAAAATGACAGCAGAAGGGGGGGCTAGGCATGTGACAAAATACAAAGAAATGAAACATATACCGATATCACTGCATCTGAAATGGCAGGCCTTGGGGTTCGTGGGGGCCCACCTGGCGACCGGTGATGGATGGGGGACAATGCGTTGATACTAGGGAGCTCCCCCTAGGCCCAGGGCCAACCAGCAGGACCAGAATGGCTTTGCAGCCAATCCTGATCAAACCAGTGGTGCCAGAACGCGCACTTGTGGTCAATAGTAGCATGTTCCTTGCCGCAATTGACGCACTTGATATGGGGACAGGGATCCCTGGTGGGTGTGGGCTGAATGGGGGGGTTAGCCTTCGGTGACCCCTTACAGCAGGAGGAGGTAGTGCAGTGATTCTCAGACTGATGTGGTCCACCGCATTGCGAACACCTGAGCACACGGTTGCAACAGGTGGTGGTAGTGTGGCCCCAATGCCAGCATCGTTGACACTGGGGGGTCCTGGGGTGAGCGCGTGCAGCCTTGATCATAGACTGGACACCGTCGAAGTTGAGGTATTTGCCAACCAGGTGCTTAGCATTGGCGCCGGACTGAGAATCCCAAAGGTCGACCCAAACGGTGGCAGTGTTGGCTTTGGCGGAGTTGCGCATGATGCGCACAGAGGAGACATCGGCAAATATCTCCTTGAAGGGAGACAAGTGCATATGGTCAGAGATGTGTTCTGGGGTGGTGCGGATACCACTCGTGTAGTAAGGGACATCCAGGATCTTGAGGTAAGACCTGGACCTGGGACGTTTGGTCTTCAGCTCAAATGGGGCTGTGAAGGCTGAAGAGAGGGAGGATTCGATCACTAATGCATCAGCATCAGTGGCGACAGCATTGGTGTACAATGAGATGGTGTTATATGCATCTCTCCTTGACCTCTTACCACCACCATTGAAAGTTGGTGTTTGATTAGACGTCTAGTTACACATCGTATTCTACCTATTCTACATGGGTAAACGAAAGTCCAAAGCCAAACAGGCTATATGCCAAACAACCGAGTCCGCCAACACCTCTGATGACAAGCTCAACATTGCCGAGATGTCCGAGGATGAACATCTCGACCCATACAATGACCTGCGCAATGTCCGTGGCTTCTCTGGACCTCGGTCCATTCCCCCTGAGGCTGACTTTGAGTTGCCTCCTTGCCCGGTGCCTGGTGACGTTTCATCCCTCACGCCTACTTCTCAACCTCCAGTGGCTTTGAGCCCCGCAGGTCCTTCCACCGCTGCCCCCAGCGGCTCTATCACACCCCAGGCTGGCCCCTCTGCTCCCTCTTCCATCGGACCTGACTTGGAGGAGGAGGCCAATGCCGCCTATGAAGGCCTTTGTCGATTTGGGAGATGGTTCTCAAATCTTGATCCCACTGCTGTCATGACCGACGCGGCCTGATGCTCGTTCACTCTCTACCTTGTTGGGAGCCTATGGGAATTCAGAAGGAGAGGCTGGGATGATACCCCACTCTCCTCAGTTCTACAGAAGCAGGGGTGGCCCACAGTCAACTCCTTCCTTCACTCTGGGGGCTTTTCGACCGGCCCTAATCAACCACATGGTGACCACGAGTCATCCTGCAGATCTGCTGACAAAGCGGGTCCTCGTGACATTAGCATGGGTGAACCCAAAGTGCCCCCTCCTTCCACCTCGGTCAAGAAGTCCTTCGCCGAGGCGGCCCGCCCTGCTGGAGTTGTGTCACTGATCAAGCTGGCGCAATCCCACCCTGATCTCAATCCTGATCGCATCACTGCTATGCATCAGGCCACCCAAGCCGCCGCTCCTGCCACTCGGAAGCCGCACATGACAACTGTGGGCCCTACCCGCTGCCAACTCTTCCTCGACTTTGTCGGCAGTGCCGATGAGGTCACCTACCTCCATCACAAGGCCATGCGCCTTCTCAATGACTCCCTCTCCCGCGCCAAGTCGATCTTGCATGTGGAGAACATCACCAAGGCATACAGCACGATCGTGCTGCATATCTCCTCCGTTCCCTCTGATGCCAACTGTGACGTCATTGAGTCCTCCATCCCCTCCGTCTTCACCGCCCCCTTTGCGATCAAGATGCGCCACCCCAGGTCGAGGTCCTACCTCAAGGTCCTCGATGTCCCCTACTTTGTGAACAGTGTCCGCATCACGCCAAATCATGTGACCGACTGCATGCAATTGTCTGCCTTCAAGGACATTTTCGCAGATGTTTCCTCCATGCGCATTATGTGCAACTCCACCAGAGCCGACACCGCCACCGTCTGGTTCGACCTCTGGGACTCTCAATCAGGAGTGAGTGCCAAGAAGCTCCTGGGCAAGTACCTCCACTTCGAGGGTGTTCAGTCCATCATCCAGGCTGCACACGCTCACCTAGGCAGTCCACAGTGTCAGCGTTGCTGGCACTGGGGGCATTCTACCTCATTGTGCCATGCCTGTGCGTTGCGATGTGCCGCTTGCGGCAGTCCTCATTGTACTGAGAACCACCACTCCCACTCAAGCTGTTGTAAGGGGAGTCCAAAGGCAAATCCCCCTATCCCACCCACCACCACTGAGGACCCCTGTCCTCATATCAAGTGTGTCAACTGCGCCAAGTCACACGCAGCTGACGATCGCAAATGCCCATTCTGGTGACACCGGTTTGACCGGCTTTGGCTTGAAAACCATCGCCATGATGCCGCTCGGTCGCATCTGTAGGATTCTCTTCCCTACAGGTCGCATTGTCCGCCCCTGTGCTGTGCGTAGTAGGCCCTGGAGATCCATGCTGTGCACTTCCATCTGCCAGTAAAACAGAACAGCCCGACTTGTATTGTAGTATGCTTTCATTTCGAACTATGTACCACTGCGTGAAGATGTTGTTTGTACTAGGTGGACTTCAGACTTGCATTTATACCTAGCTATGTAGATGTGTAGTTGGTAGCAGTACTTTCTGCATGTTGTAGTAGTTGGGCGCAGACTGCTATTGCGCACCGCATTATAAATTTGCAACCCCTCTGGGGTCACGCTGATTAAAAAATAATAATAATAATAATAAAAATAAAGTCCAACTTGCAGACCTCTAACAGTAAGCTTACATGCGCGTGTGGCCCTAGCGACATACTGACAGGTTGGAAGATGCATTGAAGCAGGTACACGACCTACTACCGGGGCCTCCCATTGTCCTCCTTGTGACAGCTGAGCCAATCATGGTTGAACCAGTGGCACCAGAATGGGCACTTTTGATCATCAGCTGCATGGTCACCCTTGCAGTTGATACATGAGATATGGGGACAGGGCTCCCCGGTGGGTGTGGGCAGGATGGGGGGGTTTGTCTTCGGACTCCCCTTACAGCATGATGATGTGGAGCGATAGTTCTCACTATGGTGAGGACCACCACACTGGGAACACCTGAGTGCACGATTGCAGCAGGTGGGAGTAGAGTGACCAAAGCGCCAGCAGCGCTGGCACTGAGGGATACTGGGGTGGGCACGGGCAGGCTTGATGACAGCCTGTATACTGTTGAAGTCGAGGTACTTATTGAGGAGCTTCTTGGCACCAGCTCCTGACTGAGAATCCCATAGGTCAAACCAAATGGTTGCAGTGTCGGCCTTGGGGGAGTTGCGCATAATATGCATGGATAAAACATCTGCGAAAGTGTCCTTGAACGGAGACAATCACATGCAATTGGTGATCTGAACTGGCATAATATGGATGCTGTTCAAGTGGAAGGGGACATCAAGGATCTTGAGGTAAGACCTCAACCTGGGGCAGCACGTCTTCAGCTCGAATGGGGTGGTGAAGACAGAGGGGATGGCAGACTCAACAACAGGAATGTCAGAATCTGACATCCCTCCTTGACCTCTTACCACCACCATCTCTTAGTTGGTGTGTTGCGATTAGAATTCAATACTACTGCATCTACTTGTAGCTACATGGGCAGACATAAATCTAAGTCTAACAAGCCTCCCCACCAAACAACTGAGTCTGCCAAAGCCTCCACTGATGAGCTCAACATTGCTGAGATGTCCAAAGATGAACATCTCGACCCCTATGATGACCCCCGCAATGTTTGCGGGTTCTTTGGTCCTCCCCAGGCTGACATTTCATTGCCCAGTCCCTCCTCCCTGCCTGCTGCTGATGTTCCATCGCAGCCGGTAGCACCACTCATGGCTGATGTTCTGTTGCCATCTCCAAAGCACTTCACTGCCGGTGGACAGACATTCTACCCTGTGAAGAACCTACCCCCCCCAGCACCGCTGTCTGCTGTCTCCTCCAGGTCAACTGAGGAGTCTGTTGAGACTTGGGCTCTTGCTGGGCTCCGCTTCTTCACCCACTTTGTTGGGTCAGTCCCCCAAGGCCCCCTACCTGAGGCCACCATCACCATACTCGCCCTGACCCTTGTTGGGCTTGTTGCGGAAGTCTTCAACCATGGCCAGAGTGACACGGCCCTTACCAGCGAGCATATGCGTGCCCAGGGATGGGACACATTCGCCAGTTTCATCCAGGATTGCGCCACCAGAGCTCTGGAGGCCGGCCCTAGTCGTACGCACGTCATCCATGAGGCGACCCACAGATCTGCTGACAAAGCAGATCCACATGACATTGACATGGGCTCCCCCAAGGCACCCAAGCAAACACCCAAAGCACCGCTGCCTGCCCTGGCCCATTCTCCCCTACTGCCCAAGCCAGCACCTGCAAAGGCCTGCGCTAGTGGCAAAGTGCCCACTCAAGTGCCCCCCGCTCCTAAGGTTAGGTCTGATGGCCAAGCCTGACAAGCACCCATCCCAACCCCGGTGGCTAAGAAGTCGTTCACTGAGGTTGCCCATACCCCTGCATCTGTGGCAGCGCTTATTAAGCTTGCCCAGTCCCACCCTACCCTCAAGCCTGACCATGTTGCCATGATGCATCAGGCTGCCCTTGCCGACATGCCTTCTGCAAAGAAGCCCTGCATGACCATGTTGGGCCCCACCCGGTGCCAACTCTTCCTTGATTTCACTGGCGATGCTGGCGATATCACCTACCTCCACCATAAGGCCATGCACCTTCTTAATGATTCTCTCACTCACACAAAGAGCTCGCTCCGCATCGAGAACATTGCCAGGGCATATAACACCATCTTTTTTTTTTTTTTTTTTTTTTTTTTTTTTAATCAGCGTGACCCCGGAGGGGTCGCAAATTTATAACGCGGTGTGCGATAGCAGTCTGTGCCCAACTACTACAACATGCAGAAAGTACTGCTACCAACTACACATCTACATAGCTAGGTATAAATACAAGTCCGAAGTCCACCTAGTACAAACAACATCTTCACGCAGTGGTACATAGTTCGAAATGAAAGCATACTACAATACAAGTCGGGCTGTTCTGTTTTACCGGCAGATGGAAGTGCACAGCATGGATCTCCAGGGCCCACTACGCACAGTAAGGGGGTGGACAATGCAACCTGTAGGGAAGAGAATCCTACAGATGCGACCGAGCGGCATCGCGGCAATGGTTTTCAAGCCAAAGCCGGTCAAACCGGTGTCGCCAGAATGGGCATTTGTGATTGTCAGCTGCATGTGACTTGGCGCAGTTGACGCACTTGATATGAGGACAGGGGTCCTCAGCGGTGGTGGGCGGGATAGGGGGATTTGCCTTTGGACTCCCCTTACAACAGTTCGAGTGGGAGCAGTGGTTCTCAGTATGATGAGGACTGCTGCAAGTGGCACATCGCAACGCATGGGCATGGCACGATGAGGTAGAATGCCCCCAGTGCCAGCAACGCTGACACTGTGGACTGCCTGGGTGAGCGCGTGCAGCCCAGATGATGGACTGAACACCCTCGAAGTGGAGGTACTTGCCCAGGAGCTTCTTGGTGCTCGCTCCTGATTGAGAGTCCCAGAGGTCGAACCAGATGGTGGCGGTGTCGGCTCTGGTGGAGTTGCGCATAATGCACACGGAGGAAACATCTGCGAAAATGTCCTTGAAGGCAGACAATTGCATGCGGTCGGTCATGTGATTTGGTGTGATGCGGACACTGTTCACGAAGTAAGGGACATTGAGGACCTTGAGGTAGGACCTCGACCTGGGGCAGCGTGTCTTGATCGCAAAGGGGGTGGTGAAGACGGAGGGGATGGAGGACTCAATGACGTCACAGTCGGCATCAGAGGGAACGGAGGTGTGCAGCACAATCGTGCTGTATGCCTTGGTGATGTTCTCCACATGCAAGATCAACTTGGCATGGGAGAGGGAGTTGTTGAGAAGGTGCATGGCCTTGTGATGGAGGTAGGTGACCTCATCGGCACTGCCGACAAAGTCAAGGAAGAGTTGGCGGCAGGTAGGGCCCACAGTTATCATGTGCGGCTTCCGGGTGGCGGGAGCAGCGGCTTGGGTGGCCTGATGCATAGCAGTGATGCGATCAGGATCGAGATCAGGGTGGGATTGCGCCAGCTTGATCAGTGACACAACTCCAGCAGGGCGGACCACCTCGGCGAAGGACTTCTTGACCGAGGTGGAAGGAGGGGGCACTTTGGTGGGTGCTTGCTGGGCTTGGCCATCAGGCCTAACCCTAGCTTGGGGAGGGCCACTAGTGCGCGCTTTAACAGGTGCTTGCTTGGGCGGTAGAGTGGGACGGGCCGGGGCGGGCCGACGATCCAGGGGTGTTTGCTTGGGCGCTCTGGGTTCACCCATGCTAATGTCATGAGGACCTGCTTTGTCAGCAGATCTGCAGGACGACTCGTGGTCGCCGTGTGGTTGATTAGGGCCGGTCGAAAAGCCCCCAGAGCGAAGGAAGGAGTCGACCGTGGGCCACCCCTGCTTCTGTAGAACCGAGGAGAGTGGGGTATCGTCCCAGCCTCTCCTTCTGAATTCCCATAGGCTCCCAACAAGGTAGAGAGCGAACAAGTGTCAGGCTGCATCGGTCATGACAGCAGTGGGATCAAGATTTGAGAACCATCTCCCAAATCGACAAAGGCCTTCATAGGCGGCATTGGCCTCCTCCTCCAAGTCAGGTCCGATGGAAGAGGGAGCAGAGGGGCCAGCCCAGGGTATGATAGAGCTGCTGGGGGCAGCGGTGGAAGGACCTGCAGGGCTCAAAGCCACTGGAGGTTGAGAAGTAGGCGCGAGGGACAAAACATCACCAGGCACCAGGCAAGGAGGCAACTCAAAGTCAGCCTCAGGGGGAATGGACCGAGGTCCAGAGAAGCCGCAGACGTTGTGTGGGTCGTCGTATGGGTCGAGATGTTCGTCCTCGGACATCTCGGCAATGTTGAGCTCGTCATTGGAGGCATTGGCGGACTCGGTAGTTTGGCATATAGCCTGTTTGGCTTTGGACTTTCGTTTACCCCTGTAGAATAGGTAGAATACGATGTGTAACTAGATGTCTAATCAAACACCAACTTTTGATGGTGGTGGTAAGAGGTCAAGGAGGGATGGCGAGTTGGACTTTAGTTTCATTTCTTTGTTACTATGCCATGTCTCTTTGCCGTCGAGTAGTGTACTATATTCAGACAGGACTTTATCTATTCTCGTCTTTGTAGTATTTGGTTTAGGTAGCAGTACTTAGGCCCTGTATTATGTCAGTAAGTGCAGACTGCAACCGGGCACTGCATAATAAATCATTGATTTTTTTTTAAATAAAAAATAAAAAAAAAAAAAAAACTCTGGAGTTATTTAAAGCCCAGGGAATCAAGCACAGTGTGTAGCTTCTTGTTCCACTGCCTGGCTGACTGTTTGAGGCCATAGAGTGATTTGTGCAGCTTACAAACGATGTTTGGGCCTCTCTGGTGATATCCTTCAGGCTGCCTCATGTAGATGTCCTCATCCAGCTCTCCATAGGTGAATGCGGAGGAGATATCCACAGATCGCATTTTGAAGCCTTCCTTGGCTGCCAAAGCTATAATAAGGTGCAGGGATGCAGGACGAAATGTAGGGGTAAAAACCTCGGTGTAGTCATAGCCAGGACACTGGGAATAGCCCTTTGCAACAAGCCTAGAGTGATAGCGCTCAATAGACTGGTCTGGGTTCAGTTTCAACTGAAACATGACATCATATCCTGTGTTACTGCCCCTCTATCCCTTCCGCACTCAATGGGTGCAATGCGCTTTCCCTCAGTACGAGTTCCTTGTTGAGTTCTTGAAAAAGAACCCAGCTGCCTTTGCTTTTACCAATCATGACACGCGTCCACCGCTGCCTCAAGCTCCTGTGCCCACCGAACCAAATGAAGGTGAACTATACTCTCTTATTTCATCTCTCTTCTTTTCCTTTGAGTCCGATCTCTGTGTATGACACCTTGTTCAATAGTCTCTATTGAGTCTTTTCTATATTGCTGGACTAATCGTGTATAGTCTCTGTCTCAAGTGGTCTTCGACCGCTTTGTGTACCCCAGCTTGCTGTAGTGTACCGTCTGTTTGTAATATTTAGTTGAAAGTGGACTGCGATCGAGCACTGCTATATAAATCCATTGATTTTTTAAAAAAAAAAAAAAAAAAAAAAAAAAAGGTTCAGTTTCAACTTGAAAAGCCAGCTAGACTTGATGATTTTGGCCCCAGGAGGTAGCTCAACAAGCTCCCAGGTCCCATTTACAATGAGAGTCGAAATTTCAGTGTTGCAGGCTTCTCTCCACTTGTCAGCATCTGGGGCCTTCATAGCAACCTTGTAGTTGCGAGGATCAGGCCCAGAAACACTTCCAGCAAACTCTACAACCTCATAGTCAGCATCAACATAGTTTTCTCACTCCTGGTCCTTTGGAGGGAATAGCAGAGGTTTCCCCAGTAGCCAGTAGGCTGTCCTGGGTGCTGGAGGTCGTGTGGAGTGTCGCTGAGGCTGTGGGGGCTGCGCAAGCGGTGTAGGAACCTGAGGAGGCGTTCTGGGAGATGCTGGACCAATAGGAGTGGCATAGGAGATGTCAGAATCATCAGAGTCCAATGGGGAGTCACCAGATCGAAGAGGAACACTAGGACCATCCTTGGGAGTCTCTGGAGCATCAGAGGGCTCTACAGATGGACTGGGAGGCAGGGATCGCTCCTCAGACTTGGGAGAGTGACTGGGAGACTCTGGAGGCTGCTGGGGCCGAGCTGGCGCTCTAGGTGGCTCAGGAGGCTCAGATCAACGTCCTGGAGGCTGGTCAACATCACCCCCTTCATCTGAGAGTGGTGGAAAGCCAGAGAATAGAGGAAGTGGAGGATTCCTATCCGACGCCCATGACGCGGATGTTGGCGTTGGGCAAGGTTCCGCTCTATCACCCATTCTATCCGCGCTCTATTTAGTGCCCCTCATGTTCATGTTCGACCAACGCGCTCGTTTACAGTCTATCCCTTCTTCCCTTTTATCATTTGTTGATGACGGGCTTTGTATATCTCAAGTGAAGAATTATACTGACACTATTTCTTCCCTCAAATCAGCTTATTCCATCATTAATTCCATCTGCACTGATCTCGGACTTGTCGTTGAACATGATAAGTCTGAGGTCTTTCACTTCTCCTGACGTCATAACGATTCGAATCCCCCCCTTGATCTATCCGATGTTGGCGGCCCTCTACTTTATCCCAAACGTTTCTGGCGGTACTTGGGTTTTTACTTTGACCGTCGACTTTCGTTTCAAGAACACGTTCGGTATTACTCCACCAAAGCATTATCCACAGTGAAAGCTATGAATATGCTAGGCAACTCCACCCGAGGCCTCCTCCCTCTACAAAAACGTCTACTCTATAGGTCATGCGTTGTCCCCGTGGCTACGTATGGATTCCGACTCTGGTACTTTGAAGGCGCTTGTAACAAGGCACTTCTCAAGTCTTTATCATCCATGCAAAGACGCGCGGCTCTTTGGATCACAGGTGCCTTCCATACTTCCCCATCAGGCGGTGCTGAAAGCATTGCTGGACTTATTCCAATTCACCTTCATCTTCGTAAATTAGCTATTCGTTCGTTGTATCGAGTCTCTACTTTACCCTCTAATCATGCATTACGTTCTCTTCTATCTAAGGATTTTTCTCTTAATTCCTCCCCTCATCCCCAATCGCTTCACCTTCTCACCCCGGCCAAAAAAGCTAAAGTCAAAGGCCCTCTTATCGATGTAGATAGTTCTCTTTCTCATCTTTCAGAATCATTTTTTCCATTCGCTCCTGAATCAAAGCCCGGATCTCATCTTATGGACATCTTTCCTGATTCTATTAACTTTCACCCATGCAATCGCTCGGATAAACACGAAATGTACAAACATGTATCATCTCTCGACTCCGTTTTTTCCTCTTCTTCCTCTGATCGTAATTGTATCTCTGTTGTTACTGATGCCTCTGTTCCACTTGTAGGTTCCCTTCAGGTGGTTTCGGCGGCACATTTATATTGCGGTGGACGACAAGTGTCCCATGCAAAACAAGCTAGCGGTTGAGCGTCGTCTACTGACGCCGAACTATATTCCATTCGTATTGGCATCGCCAAGGCCATTTCTCTCCAGTGCAACCACATCATCCTCATCACCAACTGCCTTCCAGCAGCCAAGCTGGCAGTCGATCCCTCTATACATTCGAGTCAATCACACTCTATCCAAGTCTGCCGACTCCTATCCGACTGGCTCATGGCTAAACCCTCCTGGTCTATCGACTTCTGGGATGTCCCTTCCAAATGGCGTTGGAAGCCCCATCTTAAAGTTCACAAAGACGTCACCTCCACACGCATACATGCCCCCCCTCAAGTAGGCGCCACTCTCGATTTCTTGCGATGCAAAATCACCCATGACTGCCAGAAGTCCTGGGAGTCAACTTTCTGGAAGAAGAAGTACCGCGGCAGCAGTTTCCTTCTTTCAAAAAAGAATCGCAAATTCCTCATCCCCACCTACATCAAAGGGGGCACCTGGCTTCCCTTAGCCAATGAATCACCATCACTATGTGCGCGTATGTCCCGTGCCATCCTCAATCATGCTCCTATTGGAGCTTATTGCGAGAGGTTCTTCCCCCTCGAGCCCAAGTCATGTCGTTGTGGCCATCATCTGGAAACACGACATCATATCCTGTGTTATTGTCCCCTCTATCCCTTCCGCACTCAATGGGTGCAATGCGCTTTCCCTCAGTACGAGTTCCTCGTCGAGTTCTTGAAAAAGAACCCAGCCGCTTTTGCTTTTACCAATCACGACACGCGCCCACTGCCGCCTCAAGCTCCTGTGCCCGCCAAACCAAATGAAGGTGAACTATATTCTTTCATCTCTTCTCTTTTCTTTTCCTTTGAGACTGATATCTGTGTATGACACCTCGTTCTATAGTCTCTTTCGAGTCTTACTTATGTTGCTGGACTAATCGTGTATAGTCTCTGTCTTAAGCGGTCTCCGACCGCTTCGTGTACCCCAGCTTGCTGTAGTGTACCGTCTGTTTGTAATATTTAGTTGAAAGCGGACTGCGATCGAGCACCACTATATAAATTCATTGATTTTTTTTAAAAAAAAAAAAAAAAAAAAAAAAGAGGAAGTGGAGGAAAAGGTGGAGAAAAGCTACTTGAAGATTGAGGAGGTGCTGGAGGTCCAGGGGGCACAAAAGACAGTACATTGTTGCACTTAGAGCCTGTGAGACATGGGAAGTACCTCTCATCAAAGTCAGCTTGCTCAGAAATGCAAATTTGGCAAGTGGTGAGGTTGTAAAAGAGCCAGCCCTTGTAGCCAGTTGGATAACCAATAAAAACGCATTTTTCGACATGAGGCTGTAAGGAATTGTGCTTATCTCGCTGTATATGCACATAGGCAGTGCACCCCCATACCCTGAGGTGGGAAACATCCGGTTTGCACTTGAAAAACACCTGGAAGGGTGTAGTGTTGGGGAGAGGAGCTGTAGGAAGTCTATTCCACACATGGACCATAGAACCAATACAGTGGCCCCAGAATGAAGGAGGGAGTCCAGACTCTGCTAACATGGCTGTAATGCATTCCCCCATAGTCCTGTTGGCTCTCTCAGCTAGGCCATTCTGCTGGGGCCTGTTGTGAGTGGAATGACGCCTCTCAATGCCACAGTCCTTGGTAAACTGCAAAAATGCATTGGACATGTATTCACCACCTTTATCATCCTGTAGAGCACGAATTTTCGCTCCTAGCTGGTTCTCTACCCAAGCCTTGTACTCCTTGAATGCTTCAAAGGCTTCTGACTTGGCCCTAAGCAGGTAGACAGCTCAAAAATGCGTAGAATTGTCAATAAACGTCATCCAGTACTTGTAGCCACTGTGGGTAGGCACTGGGAGAGGTCCATGGAGGTCTGAGTGCACCAACTCAAGTGGGGAGCGATTGTGGTTGGCTGAAGGCAGGAAAGGAAGGGAGTGCATCTTTCCAGCAAGGCAGGGCTCGCAAACTGCATCAGGCTGAGCTGAGGAGTCAATTTTGAGCCCAGTAACCAGTTCCTGCTACAGTGGCTCAAAAAACTGTCCCAATGTTTTCGCATTTTGGACATATTTGCTAATACCAGGGCAGATATATGGCCTAGCATCCTGAAAATATTCACACAGGTACCTTGACATATTGGGAGCATATATTCCCATGATCACATGACCTTGTCCATCAATGAATTATTAATGAATTATCGAAAATATCTACTCATTGGGACAGTTTTTTGACCCTCTGTTATCTACCTACTCAATACTTTGTATGACCTCCTCTTGCCCTGACAACTGCCTCAATCCTTCTGGGCATGGTTTCTATCAGCCTTTGGCACCTTTCTGCTGGAATCTTATTCCACTCCTCTACTAGCCTCTCCCACAATTCAAATACTCCCTTGGGTGGTCTTTCATATGCCTTCAGCTGGTCCTTCAGATAGGTCCAGAGGTGTTCAATGGGATTTAGGTCAGGGGATTGTGCAGGGCATGATAGAACTTGAATGTTGTTGTCCACAAACCATTGTTGTCCCAGTTTTGAGGTGTGTTTTGGGTCATTATCCTGCTGGAATATCCTCTCCTCCTCCTCCATCTCCAACTTTTCAAAGCTTTCCACCACCCCATTGTCCAAAATCTCGCAGTATTTCACTGCATCCATATTCTCTTGAACCTCAATCAGCTTTCCTACCCCATTCCACCCCATACACCCCCACACCATCATGTTACCACCTCCTCCATGTTTGACAGTAGAGAGAGTGGTCCTATCTGACAGTGGTTCCCCCCTCTCCTTCCAGGTATACACCTTTCCATCTGACCCAATCCTGTTGATCTTTGTTTCATCTGTCCACAACACCCTCTTCCAGTCCTCCACTGTCCAATTCCTATGTTCATGTGCAGAGTCAAGGCATTCCTCACAATGTTACTTTTTGAGTAGAGGTCATTTGATCTTGGTTACAGAGCAAAATCCATTATCCTGAAGGGTATTTCTGACAGTTTGGGGTGTGACAGGGTCAGACCAAGTAGAGTTAATGAAATTTGTAGCCTGGACAGCATTGTCTAGCTTTCCAGAGGTTATTTGGTGAATTATTGCTTTTTTATCATGAGGAGAAAGCTTGGAAGGACGTCCTCCCTTGTTGTTTTCCTTGTCCCCATCAACTTCTTTAGTGATCCTCCCAACAGTAGACTTGCCTAGACCAGTTTTATGTTCAATATGGTACAAGGAATAGCCATCTTTGAGAAGAGAAGTAACTTGGGAGTATTAGGTAGAGGAGATAGCTTTCATGATGTAGTGGCAGGAAGAAAGACAGTTGTAGCCATCTCAACATGTCAACCAAGGTCACATGATCTTGTTTGCTACTCCCACACCTGCCCTGATGCTCCCCTGGCATGTTACAAGGTAGATACTGGGAGGCTGACAGGGGGTCAAAAAACTGTCCCAATGAGTAGATATTTTTAATAATTCATTACTAATTCATTGATGGACAAGGTCATGTGATCATGGGACTATATGCTCCCAATATGTCAAGGTACCTGTGTGAATATTTTCAGGATGCTAGGCCATATATCTGCCCTGGTATTAGCAAATATGTCCAAAATGCGAAAACATTGGGACAGTTTTTTGAGCCACTGTATATCATCTTCTTCACATCAGCATAATTATGGTGTGCAAAGCGACAGTGCCAGAGTGAGAGGTCAGCAGGAAGTGTGGAGATGCTAAAAGCAGTCTCAGAAGCGATGGTAGTGCCATTGAGGATAGCAGAGTTGGTAGAATCAATAGAGGCAGTGAAGAGAGTCTCTCCCTTGAGTCTAAAGGCCATAGAGTGTGAAGAAATCGATATATTGAACCCCTTATTTCGTGTGAGGTATAGACAAGACAAGAGATTACTCTGGAGGTCCGGATCATGCAGTACACATGAAAACTCGACCGCTCCAGCCACTTTTCCGCCCATAACAGGCTGAAAGACCACTGAACCCATCCCAGCTGAATATATGACAGAGTTGTCTGCTAATCTGATTTGTATGCGACAGGGGGTATATTTCTTGAACCAATGACAGTGTAGGGTCATATGTGATGTAGCACCTGTGTCTGCAATCCAATGGAAGTCAGCATTGAGCTGGAGGGGTGGGGAAGAGGCTGGGGAAGTGGGGGAAGCAATAGGAGTGGAGGGGGAGCTTGTACTTGCATTTCCAGCAAATTCTGTGACTCTGCTTGCTTCTCCGTGTCGAAGCAGCAATGGGGAGCGTAGCGGTGAAGGTAGACGACGAGGTCAGTACTCACTTTACTAGGCAGTTAGTCTGTTATGGGAGTATGTTCGAGGTAGTAGTTGCGACTGAGAGTGTAGAATTGACTGTAGAATAACGAAGAAAGTACAAGGTATTTATACTAAAGGATTCGAATAATTTCTACTATAAAGAGGGTATTACACCATTGTTTCAAGGTGGTAAAGGGTACAGGTAAAACATATAGTAAAACATGTATAGTCCGCACGAAGTATCGGTGCGTAAACATAGTGGTATCTAATAATAGAATGCATATGTCATAATTGAGAGTGAATACGAACATAGCAGCGTGTAAACGCGCATGTGATTCAACACTCCTCCTCACTCGAAATGGCAGGAGATGCATAATTGAGCGACTATGAAAGCGCTTCTTTTTAAGCAGCTATTAAAAGTGCTAAAGAAATTCAATACCAAGAGAATAAACAAATTTATTGAAGAGAATTGAACCGAGGTTTTTCGTCAGAATATCGGCAGGGTTGTTTGAGCCCTCGATAAATTCCAACTCAACGGAACCTTCTTCAATGATATCTCGAATATAGTGGTATCGTATATCAATATGCTTCGAGCGTTTTTCTTGAACAGGGTTCTCACTCCAGAAGATAGATCCGATATTATCACCATAGAGAATCGGAGCAGGTATTTTAAAACCTATCTCTTCGAGAAGTTGTCAAATCCACATCAACTGGCAGCTGCAATCAGATAGCGCCATATACTCAGCTTCAGTAGATGACAAAGCGACAGTTTTCTGCTTGCAGCTAAGCCAGCTTACAGGTCCACGCGCTATTGTGACAAAGTTACCTGTAACAGATTGTCAAGACTGTCCGTCTTGCGCCCAATCACTATCGGAACAAGCAATGACGGCCTGGTTAGAAGCTCCATCAAAGACAAGTCGATAATTGTGCGTTGATCGCAAATATTGCAGCACGTGGAGTCCAGCCCGGAAGTGCGCATTAGAAGGGGCAGCAGATTGCTGGGAGAGTTTGACAACCGCAAAGGATATGTCAGGTCTTGATCTGATCATAAGATACATCAGTGATCCGACTAACTGTTGGTAACGAGTCCTAAACTTAGGATCTACCTTTTCGACATAGGGTTCGAAGACGAATCCGGATGGCAGCGGTGTGAATTTCGCGCCTTTAGGGATATCAAACTTCTCAAGAACCTTATCGAGATATTTCACTTGATCTATATAGAGTTTTCTCTCTTTTCGATCTCGTGATATGTTCATGCCTAGGAACTCGGAAAGTTCACCTTGGTCACGACATTCCCAAGTAGTCATGAATTTTTGCTTCAACTCTGAGAGGAGCAGGGAATTCTTTTTACCCATAAAGAAGACATCATCCACATAAACGACCACAAAGACTGTTAGAAGGTGATGCACAGGGGACGTGTGGGAGGTCCTAGAAACCAGAAAAATTGCCCAGGGAGCTCACAACTCACACAGGAATCTGTGGACAACTGTAAATGACTGTATTAACAAGATAGAGACTTGTACTCACCTGTGGACAACTGTAAATGACTGAGAGTCAAGAAAGCGTCCACAGGAGAGTTGAACATGCAGTCAGGTGATCTACAACTGACTAAGCAACCTCTGCATCAACTCTAACTTCATACATCAACAAATCAATCACAAATACTTGTAGACTGTCCAGAGCACATCTGACAAAGACACACTCGCCGGTCTTGGGATGTGTGAAATGATAAACGCCAGCATCAGACTTACAGCACTTGAATCCAAGTTTCAGCATCGATGAAGTGAGTGCTTTCCACCAAGATAAGCCGGCTTGTTTTAGACCATAGATCGCTTTGCGTAATCTCCAGACTTTCTTTTCATGGCCAGGAAGTCGGAATCCTTCTGGCTGCTCCATATAGATCTCTTCATCCAGATCGCCATATAAATAGGCTGTTTTGACATCAACAGAGTGAAGGTCAAAGTCCTCAAGCGCTGCAATGCCAAGAAGTAGGTGCGCGGTCTCATATCGGACAACTGGAGAAAAGAGTTCATCAAAGTCGATTCCCTTGATCTGGGAGAACCCTTTCGCAACGAGGCGAGAGCGATAGCGATTATCAGACTTGATGTTGTAAACCCATCTATTTTTAATAGCTCTCCTTCCTTTTGGGAGATCAACAAGCTTGTATACACCTCGCTTATGAAGCGCGTCTAATTCCTCAAGCATCACTTTTTGCCATTTAGTTTGAGTTTCAGCATCTAAGTTTTGCGATATCTCGAAACTGTTCGGGAACTGGTCCATTGGCGTGTTGTGCGAGAAGGAAATCAACTAATTTTACCCCCCCTTCCTTCACAAACTTCGCAAAATCGGTAGATGATGGTTTAGTGTCGATACTACTATCCAGGTGAGGGATATTCCAATTTTGTAATCTGTTCCGAGCTTCCTCATCGGAAATTGCTCCAGGAATAGGTCGATATTGGGCACGATTGTGCAGTAAGTTAGGATTGAGTTCCCTATATCGTCGGATGACATCAAGAGGGTTGCTCCTATCACCATACATGTTTCCTGGTCTGTTCGGAGGTTGAACATTTCGCCTAGGACAGCGATTCTCACATTCGGTGACCCAACGGTCAAGCCGTTCTAGTGCATCAAGATCATCCTGGACCAAAGGTTACGGTGGCGGTACCTCGGGTGGAGATGGAGACCGAGCACGTTTACGTGGACCAGGTTCCTTTCGCGAAGGTCCCGGAGAAGGAGGTAACTCGACTTCTTCTTCCTCTTCTTTTGGATCATGATCTTCGGGATCAGCGTAAGAAAGAGGTGGGCTTGGCGATCTAGGAGGTGAAGGTGTTTTAGGGTGTGGAGGAGCATGAGGTGAAGGCGCACGAGGCGGCTCTCCTCCTTGAGGTGCAGGCGGATGGTCTATTTTTGGAACATTCGGAATAGTCGAGATTGGAGGAATCTCAGTGTGAGGCGGCTCAGGGTAAACCGCGGGTTTTTGGTCTGGACATTTTGGGAACATCTTTTCATCAAAGATGACAGTTGGCGAGATAAACTCAGCATTCCCTCGAGTATGGCGGAGAAAGATGTAATTCTTCTCCCGATCATATCCAACGAAGATCATCAGTTCAGATTTCGCAGATAATTTATTCGGGCGCATTTCGTCCGGAAGGAACACATATGCAGCACAACCGAATACTCGTAGGTGACTGATGTCAGGTTTGTGTCCATGTACTAACTCAAACGGAGTTTTCCATTGGATGCAGTTCATCGATGTGCGATTGTAGATATGGGTTGCGGTGTTAATCGCGAAATCCCACCATGAATCTGGGAGACACGCGTGAAGTTGCATGGCCTGCGCCTTCTCATGCAGTGTTCGATTCAATCTTTCTGCTCGCCCGTTCTGTTGATGGACGCGGGGTGCACTCGGTGTGAACTCAATTCCTTTCACCCTAAGATAATCTTGCAGGGTACCTGCTATGAATTCTCCTACTCGATCAGATGTGAATCGACGAATCGATTTGCCAAATTGGTTCTGAACATAAGTTAGAAGCTCAACCATGTGGGGAGCTGCTTCAGCTTTTGATCGCAGAAGCACCACGTGGGCAAATGAGGAGTAATCATCCAATGAGGTCATGACCCATTTGTACTTGTGATAAGATACGATGGGGAGCTCAAAGAGATCACTGTGAACATGCTCAAAGGCTTCTTTTGCCCGAATTGGGTTATCATTAAAGGGTTTCTGGTGCATCTTCCCTTTCATGCAGCCTGGACAAGGGCCCGAATGATCGGGAATTGAAACCTGAGGTCCATTCAGCGTGGAGTTGGTAGTTTTGCTCAACACGCGATTAGACGGATGTCCTAAACGTTGATGCCAGATATTATAGTCAGGATGCTGAGCAGCGTGGCTCGAAGCATTCGAATGTACAATTCGACATCTTACTGTTTGTAGCGTAGGCTGCCACTCAGAACAAGGAGCCGCTGACAAAACGGCATTGCCTGACTCATCCCGAAAGATAGTACCATGTTTATCAGCCTCGCTGCGCAACCCAGATTCCAGGAGTTGACTGGCAGACATGAGGCAATCGTGCATACCCTTTACATAAAACACAGGAGACAATGAAGTCGTCGCAGTGATCATTTTTCTGTTATCATGGATCTCGTGTTTGATCAAGACAGTGCCTCAACCCGATATAGATAGGGGAGCGTTCTTGTTAGCTGTCTGAATTTCACCAAATTTCCCCATTTCGATTGTAGAGAAATCGTCCAAATAGGGTGTGAAATGTGCGGAAGCACCCGAATCAAGAATCCAAGAAGCAGCCCATGAAGGCGCTTTCTTTCCCTTGCAGTGGCAACATAGAGCTTTCTCACACTTAGACAGATTCACACAGCATGGCACAGAGGTCAAATCACAATTTAATAAAAGCCCCACAGGGGCAACTGAAATAGTGCGCGATACAAAGGAAGTATATACAGGAGCCAAAGACGACGTATCTAGTCCGCGAAAATGTTCAGCGTGGCCAGGAGTGCTCACATGGGAGCGGGCTCGAGTGGGGCGACAGGGCCTTTCTCGGTCGTGCTGTGGCATCACCATATCAGTGTTAATCCAATCAGAGATAGAAGAAAAGACTTGCGTTGTCCACAACCCAGAAGTCCACCCGTCAGAATCCTCCCCCTCGGAGTTGGATTCGAGCATCGGATCAGCCGGAGGTGTCATCCTCGGTGATGGTGGGCATTCGTCCATATCTCCTCCATAATAAGGGATTTCCTCAATAATGGAGCCCATCGTCTCGGCTTCGACCGCGAGGTCGGCGAGCCTTTCATCCCAAATCTTCAGCACTTTATCCTTGGTAGCTTTCGAGCTTCTGCGACAATATCCCTCGGACTGAGGAGATTCGGAGATTCGCTCCTGAAGCCGCGGTGTATTCTTTCGCGCTTCTGCAACAAGGTGGCGTGTGGATGACGAAGGGCTTGCGTTAGCCAGTTCTGCCAGCGAGGCGATCCAGTTCGCGAGGAGAGGACGGTTAGCAATAGTGGGGGCAGCGAAACCGATGGCACTGGAAGCGCCATATTGAGGAGCGACGGTGGTGACTCCAGAGGAGTTGGAGGTGTCGGCATCGGTCGCAGCTTCATTAGCAGCGCCCTTGCCTTTTTTGCCTCCTCTCTTACCGCGTTTTCCTTTCTTGCCATCTCCACCAGGATTGCCAGTCTGGGGGTTACCAGGCTTCTGGCTAGCGCCCTGATTAGGAGGCTGCTGCTGCTGTGGCTGCTGCTGGGACTGTGATCGAAACGGCCCTTGTTGTTGTCCTTGCCCCTGGCATTGTTGATTGCCGGGGTTCCGGTTCTGCTGCCATTGGCTGTTAGAGCGGCCGGCGCGAGAAGCGGAAGCAGTCATCTTCTGGGACCAAGCAGCCTGGATGGCGCTACGGACCAGATCCCACGTAAGCTGGGACATTTGCATTTGGTTCGCAAGGATTGACTGCGCTAAGGTTTCCATCCCTTGCGGGACAGCGTGAAGCAGAATCATGGCACGGATCACCTCGGGAAGTCACGCGGTCGCGCCTTCAATCCAAGTGAATAGAGATTCAAGCTCAGCGATGGACTGAGCCAGATCCATGTTTCCGGGGAGAGACCAGGAGACGGCGCGGACGAAGTCGCCATAGACTGATGCAGGACCTTGGGTGCTGTAAAGGCATTGGAGTTCACCCCAAGTAGTGGTGGGGTCTCCTTGGACGATCAAGTGAAGCATGGAATCTGGGACAGCTTGGATAAGCATGCCAATCGCAGATTGCTCAAGGAAGTTCCTTCGACGCTCTTCCTCCGTTCGAAGCGCATAAGAAGCGGAAGCTTCTGCAGCATTCGTAACATTATTGTCAGCGTCCATGACTGGAGTGACAAGAGGTGGGAGCGGAGGGACTATGCCATTTGTGACAGTCCAACCCGTAAGAGGGGTTCCAGGGGTCGTAATCATAGAGAGAAATCCCTGCATCCTCATGGACCAAAATTGGTAGTTCTGAGGGCCTTGAAGGACGGGGATGCGAGAAGCTCCATTGTTGATAGAAGACATTCTGAAAAGAAGTCATCAGTCAATGTTGTTCGTTAGAAGCAGCAGTGATGTGCTAATCGAGCAAGGTTTCGAACCCAAATTGCCTAAGGGCTAGGGTAAGACACAGAAATGAGAAGGGATGCTGGGCCCTTTACAAGGTACAGCGGTGGCACTAGGAAGCAGCCTTCCCATAACAGGTCGATCTAGTCCTTCTCAGACATCAAGCACAGCGAGCTAGTCGGCTAGTGCGATATCGAGCTGGCGATCGGGGCCCATAACCTGTCGAAGCAGCAATGGGGAGTGTAGTGGTGAAGGTAGACGACGAGGTCAGTACTCACTTTACTAGGCAGTTAGTCTGTTATGGGAGTATGTTCGAGGTAGTAGTTGCGACTGAGAGTGTAGAATTGACTGTAGAATAACGAAGAAAGTACAAGGTATTTATACTAAAGGATTCGAATAATTTCTACTATAAAGAGGGTATTACACCATCGTTTTGAGGTGGTAAAGGGTACAGGTAAAACATATAGTAAAACATGTATAGTCCACACAAAGTATCGGTGCGTAAACATAGTGGTATCTAATAATAGAATGCATATGTCATAATTGAGAGTGAATACAAACATAGCAGCATGTAAATGCGCATGTGATTCAACACTCCGGATGCCGGAGGGGCAGGGGAGCTGTCGGAGTCCTCCTGGGCCTTGTTGGCATGGTTTCCATGTTGTTTGGACCGGGGGGGAGCCTTCTGAGTGTCCTCTTGAGCTTTGAGGCGATTCTTGTCCTTTCTCCAGCATTTGGCCTCTGTATGACTGGTTTTGTGACACCAGCCACATGGATCGGTCGATTTCACCATTTTGAGGCCTCTGGAGGTGGCAGAAAGTGCAGAGGAGGAAGAGGGAAGGTCTATGGCCCTCCTGCGACATTGGGTGTCCTCAGTGACAAAGGCCTGATGCACAGCAGCCTTGTCAAGTTTGTCCTTGAGGAGGAGAGAGGAAATGAAAGAGGAGTACTCCTCAGTGGGCAGGGCTCGGATTAGAGCCATAGAAGCAAGCTCCTCATCCAGGCCTTTGAGGTCAAAGTCATCAGGGCGAAGACTTTGGATTTGCTTCATGCTCTCCTCCACCCTGTTGATGAGGGACTGCAGGGACTCATCCTCAGCCTTCCTGATGTTGAAGAGGTCATCATAGGCATTAAAACGAGTGCCAGGATGCCTCTGGAGGTGCACAGCTTGCAAATCTGTCCACATCTTGACAGGATCATCCCTATCAGTGAAGTGAACCCTCTGGTCCGGTTCCACTATGAGATATAGCTAGCCAGCAGCCTTGTCAGCCTTTGCATTCCAGGCCTCCCTAGAGTCAAAGGTGGCTTGGGTAGTAGGGGAAGGAATCTCAGGCTCCAGAAGTTCACCCTTGACCAGTCTCCACAGGCCAGAGGCCTGGAGCCATGCCTGCATCTCGCCTGCCCAGGTAGAGTAGTTGGTGGCATTGAGCTTGTCAAAGTTGGGGCCAGAAGAAGACATCTGGGCGGACTAAGAAGCTGAAATGCAGTGTAGGGTGATGAGGAAAGGGTTGGTGGTTGTGTAGCAAGGGGTATATGTGGCAAATATCACCTTGTTGTGTTCCACCTTGAATACATCTTCCAGGTTCCTTTGGCCCCCAGTCTAACCTACTAGCACCTATGGAACAATGCCATAGTCAATGCTTATTCTAACAGTAATTACTTGTGCCCTTCAGATAGTGCAGAAGATTCCCCCTTGAGCCCAAGTCCTGTCATTGTGGCCATTATCTGGAAACACGACATCATATCCTGAGTTACTGCCCCCTATATCCCTTCTGCACTCAATGGGTGCAATGCGCTTTCCCTCAGTATGAATTCCTCATGGATTTTTTAAAGAAAAACCTGGCCGCTTTTGCCTTCACCAATCATGACATGCGTCCACTGCCGCCTCAAGCTCCTGTGCCTGCCGAACCAAATGAAGGTGAACTATATTCTTTCATTTCATCTCATCTCTTTTCCTTTGAGTCCGATCTCTGTGTATGACACCTTGTTCAATAGTCTCTATCAATTCTTTTCTATGTTGCTGGACTAATCATGTATAGTCTCTGTCTTAAGTGGTCTTCGACCGCTTCGTGTACCCCAGCTTGCTGTAGTGTACCATCTGTTTGTAATATTTAGTTGAAAGCAGACTGCGATCGAGCACCACTATATAAATTCATTGATTTAAAAAAAAAAAAAAAAAAAAAAAAAAAAAAAGATAGTGCAGAAGATGCTTCAAAGCAGTCCAGTGCTCAGGATGAGGATTGTGGTCGAACCTCCCAAGGTAGGAGACTGCATAAACGATATCTGGGTGAGTCATGGTGGCTAGATACTGCAGGGAGCCTACAGCAGAGAGATAGGGAATGGATCACATTTCCTCTTGCTGGGAAGGAGTAGGAACAAGTGTGGAGAGTTCTGTGCCAGGAGAGAGCAAAGTCTTCACAGAATTGCAGTCAGACATGTTGAATCTGTTGAGGAGCTCCTGGACATAGTGGGACTGGGAAAGCGAAATGGTATGGGCTTTATACCCTGAGGTGGGAAATGTCTGGTTTGTGCTTGAAAAATGCCTGGAAGGGTGTAGTGTTGGGGAGAGGAGCTGTAGGAAGTCTATTCCACACATGGACCATAGAACCAATACAGTGGCCCCAGAATGAGGGAGGGAGTCCAGACTCTGCTAACATAGCTGTAATGCATTCCCCCATAGTCCTGTTGGCTCTCTCAGCTAGGCCATTCTGCTGGGGCCTGTTGCAAGTGGAATGACACCTCTCAATGCCACAGTCTTTGGTAAACTGCAAAAATGCGTTGGACATGTATTCACCACCTTTATCATCCTGTAGAGCATGAATTTTCGCTCCTAGCTGGTTTTCAGCCCAAGCCTTGTACTCCTTGAATGCTTCAAAGGCTTCTGACTTGGCACTAAGCAGGTAGACAGCTCGAAAATGTGTAGAATTATTAATAAATGTCATCCAGTACTTGTAGCCACTGTGGGTAGGTACTGGGAGCAGTCCATGGAATCGCGAGAGGTTCTTCCCCCTCGAGCCCAAGTCCTGTCGTTGTGGCCATTGCCTGGAAACACGACATCATATCCTGTGTTACTGCCCCCTCTATCCCTTCCGCACTCAATGGGTGCAATGCGCTTTCCCTCAGTACGAGTTCCTTGTTGAGTTCTTGAAAAAGAACCCAGCTGCCTTTGCTTTTACCAATCATGACACGCGTTCACCGCTGCCTCAAGCTCCTGTGCCCACCGAACCAAATGAAGGTGAACTATACTCTCTTATTTCATCTCTCTTCTTTTCCTTTGAGTCCGATCTCTGTGTATGACACCTTGTTCAATAGTCTCTATCAAGTCTTTTCTATATTGCTGGACTAATCGTGTATAGTCTCTGTCTCAAGTGGTCTTCGACCGCTTCGTGTACCCCAGCTTGCTGTAGTATACCGTCTGCTTGTAATATTTAGTTGAAAGCGGACTGCGATCGAGCACCGCTATATAAATCCATTGATTTAAAAAAAAAAAAAAAAGAGCAGTCCATGGAGGTCTGAGTGCACCAACTTGAGTGGGGAGTAATTGTGATTGGCTGAGGGCAGAAAAGGAAGGGAGTGCATCTTTCTAGCAAGGCAGGGCTCACAAACTGCATCAGGCTGAGCTGAGGAGTCGATTTTGAGCCCAGTAACCAGTTCCTGCTGTATCATCTTCTTCACATCAGCATAATTATGGTGTGCAAAGCGATGGTGCCAGAGTGCAAGGTCAGCAGGAAGTGTGGAGATGCTAAAAGCAGTCTCAGAAGTGATGGTAGTACCATTGAGGACAGCAGAGTTGGTGGAATCAATGTTTTTTTATTTTTATTTTTTAAAAAATCAATGAATTTGTAACACAGTGTGCGATAGCAGTCTGCACCCAACTACTATGACATGCAGAAAGTACCACTACCAACTACACATCTACATAGCAAGGTATAAATATGAGTCCGAAGTCCATCTAGTACAAACAACATCTTCATGCAGTGGTACATAGTCCAAGATGAAAGAGATACTATACAAATTGACTTGTTCTGAATTGCTGGTGGATGGAAAGTGCACAGCATGGATCTCCAGGACCCACCACGCACAGCACAGGGGTGGACAATGTGACCTGCAGGGAAGAGAACCCTACAGACATGACTGAGCAGTGTCACGACAATGGCATTCAAGCCAAAGCTGGTCAAACCGGTGTCACCAGAATGGGCATTTGTGATCATCAGCTGCATGCAACTTGGTACGGTTGACACACTTGATGTGGGGACAGGGATCCCTGGCAGCAGTGGGCGGGATGGGGGGATTTGCCTTCGGACTCCCCTTACAACAGCTTAAGTGGGAGTGGTGGTTCTCAGTATGATGAGGACCACTGCAAGTGGTGCAATGCAACGTATGGGCATGGCACAATGGGGTAGAATGTCCCCAATGCCAGCAGCTCTGACACTGTGGACTGCCTGGGTGAGCACACATGGCCTGAATTACAGACTGAATGCCCTTGAAGTAGAGGTACTTGTCTAGGAGCTTCTTGGTGATTGAGAGTCCTAGAGGTCAAACCAGATGGTGGCGGTGTCAGCTCTGGAGGAATTGTGCATGATGTACACAGAAGAAACATCTGCAAAAATGTTCTTGAAGGTGGACAATCATATGCAGTCAGTCATGTGATTTGGTGTGATGCAGACACCATTCATGAAGTAAGGGATGTTGAGAACCTTGAGGTAGGATCTTGACCTGGGGCAGCGCATCTTGATCGCAAAGGGAGCAGTGAAGATGGAGGGGATGGAGGTCTCAATGATGTCACAGTCGGCATCAGAGGGAATGGAGGAGGTGTGCAGTGCGATTGTGCTATATGCCTTGGTAATATTCTCTATATGCAAGATCAACTTGGCATGGAAGAGGGAATTGTTGAGAAGGTGCATGGTCTTGTGGTGGAGATAGGTGACTTCATTGGCACTGCCAGTGAAGTTGAGGAAGAGTTGGTGGTGGGTGGGGCCTGCAGTTGTTATGCGTGGCTTCTAGGTGGTGAGAGCAGTGGCTTGGGCAGCCTGGTGTATTGCAGCAACATGCTCAGGCTTGAGGGTGGGGTGGGACTGTGCCAGCTTGATCAGCAATGCAGCCACAGCAGGAGTACAGGCTGCCTCAGCAAATAACTTCTTGACTGAGGTAGGAGGGGGAGGTGCCTTTGTGGGTGCTTGCTGAGCTTGGCCATCAGACCTAACCCTAGCTTGAGGAGGGCCACTAGCACGTGCTTTAGTGGGCACTTGCTTGGGTGGTAGGGAGGATGGGCTGGGGTAGGCCGATGATCTGGAGGAGGTATAGTGGGCACTTTGGGAGAACCCATGTCTATGTCATGTAGACCTGCTGAGTCAGCAGATCCATGGGTTGCCTCATGGATGACATGCATTGCTTTAGGGCTGGCTGCAGGCATCCCACACTTGAGCCTGAGATCATACATTACCTCCCCGAAATTGACCAGCCTACAAGAGCTGAGCGAGTGTGAGGTGATGGGGGCACTGTCAAGCTCCAGCTCATTGATGACAATGATGGCCACCTTAGCAAGACATGTGATGGCAGTGGAGGCATCCTCCTCCACAATGGAGGAGCAAGAATCAGCACACTTCTCTAACTAGGTGAGGAAGTGGCATAGTCCAGTGAGGCCTTTCTGGGCCAGAGTCTCCTTCTTTCCCTTGGAGGAGGTCAATGGGGGGGGCAGGCATGGCAGGGGGTTACTCCACAGGGTAGAACATGGTTTCACCAGCTGTGAAGGGCTTGAGGGGATGCAAAATACACATCCTCCTTTCCCTCTAACCACCATCATCGATTTCTTTGAAGGTGTCTACTACTACATTGACTATGAATACTACTGTTATGACTGCACCATCACATTGGGTGGACCTTAAGGGTACCCCTCCACCATCTTCGGACCCCATGAACCTCGCTGACACTGAAACACATGTCTCAACCTACAAGTGTGATCGCTCCATATCGCCTTCACTCTCTATCAAGTTGACTAGGCACTCTGTCCACGATGATGCCAAGTCTGCCACCCCATCTAGGGCTGGCTCTGATGAGGAGGAAAGTGGTGTGAGTGATTCAGATTCATCTGATAGCTCAACTCCCCCCTCCCCTACTATCGCCCCTGTTGCACTTTCATGTGCAGTATCACACTCATCCCTCAGAACTCCTCCTCCACCGTCATCATGTGCCAAGCAAGCTCATGCCTGTGAATCTCGTCAACTAGATACTACACCTAAAGCTATCTCAAGAACAACATCAATGAGTGCATATGATGGCTTCAAATCACCTATTCCCTTCCATCCATTTGGTGAGGGATTCTTAGGTGAGTTAAATCCCCCTGATCCTCTCAATTTGAACTCTTGTGGGGACATGTGGAGCAACCAAGAGGATGGGATTATCAAAAATGGGGTACCTACCAGTCAGTATTTTGGACCCCCACCCACTTCAAGACTACCTCATGCAATCCATGGATCTGCTAAGTCAGCAAACGCTGTACTAACCAGCACTCTGGCCACCTTCTTTGCCAGATCATCTGATACCAATGACGTCACACCTAACATCACACATGATGTCACTGGCGACCTCACTGCACAGCCGCAGGAGTCTAGGCCTGCACAGCCACATCTCCTGGATCTTAAGGATCCTTCAAACACAGCCACTGAAGAAACCGTTATTGTCAGTGGAGCTGCCTTCAAAGCGCTTGAGGCACTTAAATATGTTACGAACTTCTTTAAACATCATGCTGCTCTCGGATTGTGGCCCAGTGAGAAAGACCCGAGGTTTCCCCAAATAGGGGAACTGATTTATTGCCTACTCACCACTATGTTTGAGGCAGGCTGGGACCGCTTACCCATCAATGGCAAAAGCAGACTCACAATCATCGAAGTGCTGAGGCAATATTACGGCCCTTCTTCCAATATCCCCATGACAGACTCCTCCCCCCCTCCTATGAGTAAAGGGAAGGGAAAAAAGGTATGCAAACCTTCTCCGTCTCTTATCCCAACCCCCCTATTCCCACCTGGTATTGTCGTTGGGCAAACTAATCCCATAGCTCGTATTGATGATGACCACATGAACATCGACCAAGCCCCTCCTGTTGAGGGCACCCTTCCTCTCCCCCAGGATGATGTTTCATCCATGTCAGGCTCCCGTAAGGCAAAGAATGACATTGCATCTTCTAAGCCAGCCGGTCCTATTCGCATCTCCCGGGCCCCTCCTCCACCTTCCAATCACGTGACTCCAAGGAACGGGAATGGAAACTTTGAGCATTCAGTTGGGCGCCCTTCTTCTGATGGCCAGGCTCAGCCAACAAAACCTATCTCCAAGGGCGCCTCTGATATGCCGCCCCCCATTCCCCCTCCTGACCGTAAGGTATTCACCAAACCCCTTACAGAACATTTTAACAAGAATGTGTCATTCGCTGATGCTGCCCAATGGGGTGCCCAGCCGGTGACTTCCTCTTCTAACTCCTCCAATATTGACGGGGTTAAGATGCAAGAAATGATACTCACCTTCCCTGAACTATCTTACAACAAAGTCCTTGCTATGTACAAGGCAGGTTTTGGGAGCACCCAATCTCAGGCCCCCGAACCAAAAACCACAGGCACTTAACGTGCTAAACCCAAAATGACAATGCATAGGCCAACTTGTTGCCAAGTTCTTATCCCTTTCGAGGGAAACATCATTGCTGACTGAATCAAGGATCTTAATAAGGCAGCTGAATTCTGTAACTGCGGTCTCACTGCTGCCCAATCCAAACTTTGCATTGAATCGGTCCGCAAATCATACAATGGCATTTCCATTGCCACCTTGGGTGTCGCTACTCCCACCGACCTCGATACCATTAAGTCTTGGCTGAAGAAAGCCTGGCAATTAGGAGATGCCATCCCTATTGAGCCCTGTCTTCCACAATCAAAATCCTTCCTAAAAATTGTTGGCATCCTGTATTGGGTAGCCAATTCTTCAAACCCCCTCTCCCCTGCTTTCGTTGAGCAGGCCCTCAGCCAATCATCACTCTTCGAAAATGTTATCCTTGCCGCTCACCCTCATGTCATGAAAGCTTCCCCTAAGTCAGACACGGCTGTTGTATGGTTCGACATCTGGGACTCCCAAAATGGTACCAAGGCCAAGACATTGGTCAACCGAACTATTAACTTTGGTCGTCATATTGGCACTATTCGTACAACCAGTATGCACCCAGGTGTAGCACAGTGTAGGAATTGCTGGCACTGGGGTCACCCTACTCATGCGTGTCATGCCCTTGGCGCACACTGTCAAATCTGTGGTGGCCCTCATTATGTTGAGAACCATCGATCCATGGCCTGGTGCTGCAAGGCCAATCCTAAATCAAACCCCCCTCACGACACCACTCCTGATGGCATCCCATGTCCTCATCTCAAAAACTTCAAATGCCTCAATTGCAGAGGTGATCATCATGCTAACGACAATAAATGTCCTTTCTGGAGAAACAGGTTCAACCAGACCTGGCACTCTAACAAAGCTGCCGAGTCATGCACTGCATGTGCTGTCCATGCTAATTCCAATCGCTCCGGTGGCAGAGTTGCAGTTTAAATATGTCTGGTAAGAACAATCCTATTTCTTCTGTTCGTATCTATTCACAAAACATGGGACAATCTTATGCCCTGGTTGACACCATTCTTGAGTCCAAAAAGCTGGACTTCGACATCTTTTTTCTACAGGAACCTCCATGGAATTATACCCATAAAGCACCCTCTACAACTAGCCCTGAAGGGGATGATGTCATAGGTGCTCCTATTCACCCCAAGTGGCTGTGTATGGTTCGCCCTACTAAGCCTAATGACCCTCGACCCCGTACTCTGACTTATGTTCACAGACGATTACTGCGCATGAGACCCATCCTTCAACAAGAGTGGGTTAACCATCATGACATACAAATCTTGGGATTATTTAACCAGGGTAACTATATTCATCTACTTAACATATATTCTGACTTGTCCTCATCGGCGATCAACTTTCTTTCAACAAACTTCATCGATATCCCTAATATTGTATATATGGGAGGCGACTTTAATTGTCACTCTCCAGAGTGGGACCCCTCAGTCTCCCATATCCCTCGTTCTGCCATAACTCTAATGGAGTTAGTGGATTGCTTCAATCTTACAAGGTCTACACCGACCAGCTTCTCTCCAACCCTTTTCTCCTATAAGAGATCATGACAACTTGGTTATTGATCTAATATTCTGTGCCAATAACTCTACTCCCCATATCATTGACATTAATTCGAGACTACCCTCAGATCATGCACCTTTGATTATCGATCTTCCTATTTGTCCAGACTTTATTAATTATAGAAAACGTGTACTGCCAAAAGATAGTGATGAAGAGACCGCTTTCATTTCCCAGGTCTCAGAGCATCTAGCGGCTCTTGATTGTTTGAACATTCATTCTACTTCTTGTCTGAATGATATCTCCAACTCTATTTCTTGAATCTTCTCTGAATTGTGGAATACGAACTTTAAAACTGTATGGATTACTAACTGGTTGAAGGAATGGTGGTCCCCCCACTGCTCTGAGACTCTTCTCACTTACAGAAGAACAAATGATCGAAAAGATTGGCAGGCATTCAGAGCAGCTACTTGAGCCACCAAACGCTCTTTCTTTGATAAATGCATTCATGAGATTGCATCTACCAACAAATGACCCTGGGACCTTATGGAATGGGTCAAACAACGCAAACTCCCTGCCATCGAGGGTATTCATTATCAAGGGCAACCCTGTAATGATCTTCTGGACTTATGGAATGCACTCCATTCATCATATAACTCAGCATCTGGTCGACTGGTAAGCCCTAGCATCTTAAATGAAATGAAATCCCTCCCTCTCCACTCCTGGGCGAACTTCTCCACCCTTGAACTCTCTGAATCTCTCTCTTCATGTACTAATTCCTCAGCACCCAGGCCCGATCATGTCTCCTGGAAACATCTGAAGTCTATCGTTGCCCGCAATGAATGCCTCAAGAACATATTGCTCATTGCTAATACATGCATACACCTCTCTCATTGGCCGAGTCACTTCAAAGACTCAGTTTCTATCATCATTCCCAAGCTGAATAAACCAGCCTATGATACCCTGAAAGTGTTTCGCCCCATTGTTCTACTAAACACTCTAGGAAAACTAATTGAGAAGATGATCACTTGCCATATGCAGTATGAGGCGGTTTCTCTAGAAGTCCTTCATCCCAACCAAATGGGTGGAGTGATCCAACACTCTACCGAGGACGCAGGAGTATTCCTTACCCACATCATTAGGACCGGATGGTCCAAAGGTATGATTACCAGTGTTTGTGCCTTCGACATCACCCAATTTTTCCCCTCTCTGAACCACAAAATTCTCACTAACATTCTACGACACCAGGGGTTCGCCCCGGAAATCATTAATTTCTTCTCACACTACCTCATAGGTCAATCCACACAATTCATGTGGAACACTTTCTTGTCTGATGCCCATGACACAGATGTTGGTGTAGGGCAAGGGTCTGCTCTTTCACCCATACTTTCAGCTCTATACCTAGCACCTCTTATGTTCATGTTTGACCAATGTGCTCAACTACAATCCATCCCTTCCTCTCTTCTATCATTTGTTGATGATGGGCTTTGTATATCTCAAGCAAAGAATTACACTGACACTATTTCTTCCCTCAAAGCAGCTTATTCCATCATTAACTCTATTTGTACTGACCTCGGATTAGTCGTTGAACACAACAAATCTGAGGTCTTCCATTTCTCTCGATGACACAACAACTTAAATCCCCCTCTCGACCTATCCAACATAGGCAGCCCCCTCCTCCACCTGAAATGCTTCTGGCGATACCTCGGCTTCTACTTTGATCGTCGACTCTCATTCCAAGAGCATGTCCGATATTATTCTACTAAAGCATTATCCATGGTGAAAGCTATGGGCATGCTAGGTAACTCTACCCAAGGCCTTCTCCCTCTCCAGAAACGGCTTCCCTATAGGTCATGCATCATCCCAGTGGCCACATATGGATTCTGACTTTGGTACTTTGAGGGCGCTCGTAACAAGGCGCTTCTCAAATCCCTATCATCTATGCAAAGATGCATGGCTCTTTGGATTACAGGTACCTTTCGCACTTCTCCTTCTGGTGGCACTGAAAGTATTGCTGGACTTATCCCAATTCACTTACATCTTCATAAATTAGCTATTTGCTCATCATACCAAGTCTCTACTTTACCCTCTAATCATGCATTATGTTCCCTTTTATCCGATCATTTCTCTCTTAATTCTTCCCCCCATCCCCAGTCACTTCGCCTTCTCACTCTGGCCAAAAAAGCTAAAATCAAAGGCCCTCTTGTTGATGTAGATAGTTCTCTTTCTCATCTTTCCGATTCTTTCTCCCCTTTTGCTCTTGAATCCAAGCCTGGCTCTCGTCTTATGGACATCTTCTCTGATTCCATTCACTTTCATCCTTGTAATTGCCCGGACAAACACGAGATGTATAAACATGTATTGTCCCTTGATTCTGTTTTCTCCTCTTCCTCTTCTGATCATAACTGTATTTCGGTTGTTACTGATGCTTCTGTTCCACTTGTAGGTTCCCTTCAGGCAGTTTTGGCGGCACATCTATATCGTGGTGGACAACAAGTGTCCTATGCAAAACAGGCAAGTGGCCGGGCATCTTCTACTGATGCTGAACTCTATTCCATTCGCATTGGAATCGCAAAAGCCATTTCTCTTCAATGCAATCACATCATCCTCATCACCAACTGTCTCCCAGCAGCCAAGCTGGCAGTCAACCCTTCCATACACTCGAGCCAGTCACACTCTATTCAAGTATGCTGACTCTTATCAGACTGGCTCGCTGCTAAACCCTCTCGATCCATCGACTTTTGGGATGTCCCATCAAAGTGGCGTTGGAAGCCCCATCTAAAAGTCCATAATGACATCACTACCACACATATACACACCCCCCCCATATGGGTGCCACTCTCGACTTCTTGTGACGCAAAGCCACCAACGATTGCCAGAAATCCTGGGAGTCCACATTCTGGAAGAAGAAGTACTGTGGCAACAGTTTCCTTCTTTCTAAAAAGAATCGCAAGTTCCTCATACCATCTTACATCAAAGGGGGCACCTGGCTTCCACTGGCTAATGAGTCGCCATCACTATGTGCATGCATGACCCGTGCCATTCTCAATCACACTCCGATCAGAGCTTATCGTGAGAGGTTCTTCCCCCTCGAGCCCAAATCCTGTTACTGCGGACATCACCTTGAAATGTGACATCATATCCTGTGCTATTGCCCCCTCTATCCCTTCTGCACTCAATGGATGCAATGTGCCTTCCCTCAGTATGAGTTTCTCGTCAAGTTCTTGAAAAAGAACCTGGCTGCTTTTGCCTTCACCAATCAAGTCACACGTCCACTGCTGCTTCAAGCTCCTGTGCCCGCCGAACCAAATGAAGGTGAACTATATTCTTTCATCTCATCTCATTTCTTTTCCTTTGAGTCTGATCTCTGTGTATAACACCCTGTTCTATAGTCTCTCTTGAGTCTCTTCTATTTTACTGGACTAATCGTGTATAGTCTTTGTCTTAAGCAGTCTTTGACCACTTCGTGTACCCCAGCTCACTGTAGTGTACCATTTGTTTGTAATATTTAGTTGAAAGCAGACTGTGATCGAGCACTGCTATATAAATTCATTGATTTAAAAAAAAAAAAAAAAAAAAAAAAAAGGGCTTGAGGGGAGCCTCAGGGACAGAAGTCACCAGAGGTTGAGTAGTAGGTGCCTGGGATGGAACAACACCAGACACTGAGGGGAGGGGGCCAGGAGACTAAAAGTCATCCCAGGGAGGACCAGAGAACCTGTGCACATTGTGGGGATCATTGTATGGGTCAAGATGGATGTTGTTGGCCATCTTGGTGATGTTGAGCTTTTTTTTTTTTTTTTTAAATCAATGAATTTATATAGTGGTGCTCAATCGCAGTCTGCTTTCAACTAAATATTACAGACAGATGGTACACTACAGCAAGCTGGGGTACACGAAGTGGTCAAAGACCACTTAAGACAAAGACTATACATGATTAGTCCAGTAAAATAGAGAAGACTTGGAAGAGACTATAGAATGAGGTGTCATACACAGAGATTGGACTCAAAAGAAAATAGAAGAGAGGAGATAAAAGAGTATAGTTCACCTTCATTTGGTTTGGCGGGCACAGGAGCTTGAGGCAGCAGTGGATGCATGTTGTGATTGGTGAAGGCAAAAGTAGCTGGGTTCTTTTTCAAGAACTCAATGAGGAACTCATACTGAGGGAAGGTGCATTGCACCCATTGGGTGCAGATGGGATGTAAAGGGCAATAGCACAAGATATGATGCCATGTCTCTAGACAATGGCCACAGCGACAGGATTTGGGCTTGAGGGGGAAGAATCTCTCACGATAGGCTCCAATTGGAGTGTGGTTGAGAACGGCATGGGTCATACGTGCACATAATGATGGCGACTCATTAGCAAGAGGAAGCCAGGTGCCCCCTTTGACATAAGTGGGAATGAGGAACTTGCGGTTCTTTTTTGAAAGAAGGAAACCATTTCCGTGGTACTTCTTCTTCCAGAATGTGGACTCCCAGGATTTCTGGCAGTCGTTGGTGGCTTTCCGTCGCAAGAAGTCTAAGGTGGCACCCGTGTTGGGAGGAGCATGGATACGTGTGGTTATGACATCATTATGGACTTTAAGGTGGGGCTTCCAGCACCACTTTGATAGGACATCCCAAAAGTCGATGGAGCAGGATGGTTTGGCTGTGAGCCAATTGGATAAGATTTGACAAACGTGGATGGAATGTGACTGGCTTGAGTGAATGGATGGATCGATGGTGATGTTGAGCTTGTTGTCGGACATGGCAGCAGACTCAGTTTCAAGTGATGTGAACTGATTCATGGTGTTTCTAGACTTGCATCTACCCATGATACTGTAGATAGACATGGTAATTAGACCTCAAATCAACAACCAACTTTCAATGGTGGTGGTAAGAGGACAAGGAAGGAATGGTGGAATCAATGGAGGTAGTGAAGAGAGTCTCTCCCTTGAGTCTAAAGGCCATAGAGTGTGAAGAAATGGATATATTGAACCCCTTATTTTGTGTGAGGTATAGACAAGACAGGACATTACTCCGGAGGTCCGGAACATGCAGTACATGCAAAACCTCAACTGCTCCAGCCATTTTTACGCCCATAACTGGCTGAAAGACTACTGAACCTATCCTAGCTGAATATATGACAGAGTTGTCTGCTAATCTGATTGGTATGTGACAGGGGGTATATTTCTTGAACCAATGATGGTGTGGGGTCATATGTGATGTAGCACCTGTGTCTGCAATCCAATGGAAGTCAGCATTGAGCTGGAGGGGTGGGGAAGTGGCTGGAGAAGTGGGCAAAGTGGAGGGGGAGCTTGTACTTGCATTTCCAGCAAATTCTGTGACTCTGCTCGCTTCTCCAGATGCTGGAGGGGCAGGGGAGCTGTCAGAGTCCTCCTGGGCCTTGTTGGCATGGTTTCCATGTCATTTGGACCAGGGGAAGCTATCCTCCTTTCCCTCTAACCACCATCATTGAATTCTTTGACAGTGTTTTCTACTACATTGACTATGAATTATACCAATATGACTGCACTATCACATTGGGTGGACCTTAAGGGTACCCCTCCACCATCTTTGGACCCCATGAACATCACTGACACTGAAACACATATCTTGTCCAGCAAGCACAACTGCTCTATTTTGCCTGCACTATCTATCAAATCGACTAGGCACTTGGTCCACAATGACACCAAGTCTGCTGCCTCCTCTAGAGCTGGCTCAGAAGAAGAAGAGAGCAGTGAGAGTGACTTGGATTCATCTAATAATTTAACCCCCCCCTCTCCCATAATCATACCTGCTGCATTATTGCATGCAGCTTCACACTCATCCCTTAGGACTCCCCCTCCTCCTTCATTGCATGCCAGGTGGGCTTGTGCTCATGATGCCTGTCAAGGATTAGACACTACTTGCAAAGCCATCTCAAGAACTGTATCCATGAGCACATATGATGACTTCAAATCACCTATCCCCTTCCATCCTTTTGGTGAGGGTTACCTAGGTGAGCTCAATCGACCTGATCCTCTGAATTTAAACTCTCATGGGGATGCATGGGGTGACCAAGAGGAAGGGATATTCAGCAATGGGGAGCCATACACTCATCTATTTGGACCTCCACCTATCTCAAGACTGTCTCATGCGATCTATGGATCTACTAAGTCAGCAAATGCTGTGCCAACTGGTACTCTGGCTACTTTCTTTGCTGGATTATCTGATACTAATGATGTCACACCTGATGTCACACATGATGTCACTGATGACATCACTGTACAGCTACAGGAATCTAGGCCTGCACAGCCACAACTTCTAGATCTTAAGGATCCATCAAACACAGCCACTGAAGAAACTGTGATGGTTGGTGAAGCTGCATTCAAAGTGCTTGAGGCGCTTAAATATATTACAAATTTCTTCAAACATCACACTGCTCTGGGTCTATGACCTAGAGAAAAAGACCTGAGGTTTCCCCAAATGGGAGAACCAATCTATTGTCTACTTACAACTATGTTTGAATCAGGCTAGGACTACTTACCTATCAATGGCAAAAGCAGCCTCATGATCATTGAGATGCTGAGACAATATCTTAGCCCCCCCACCGATATCCCCATGATAGACTCCTCCCCCCCTCCAAAGGGTAAGGGCAAGGGAAAGAAGGCATATAAACCCTCCCCATCTATTATCCCTATCCCTCTCTTCCCACCCAGCATTGTTATTGGGCAAACTAACTCCACAGCTTGCATCAACAATGATACTATGAATGTTGACCAAGCTCCTCCCACAGAGGGCACCCTTCCTCCTCCCCAGAATGATATCTCATCTTCTGGTAAGGCACATGACGTCTCGTCTATGACAGGCCCCCAAAAGGCAAAGAATAATGTCATGTCTTCTAAGCCTGCCAGCCCTATCCATGTTTCTTGAGCTCCCCCTCTACCTTCCAATCATGTGACTCCAATGAATGGGAATGGAAACTTTGAGTGTTCAGTTGGGCACCCTTCTTCTGATGGCCAGGCTCAGCCATCAAAACCTAACCCTAAGGGCACCTCTGAAATACCACCCCTATTTCCCCTCCTGACTGTAAGGCATCCACCAAACCCCTTATGGAACACTTCACCAAGAAGAATGTGTCATTTGCTGATGCCACCTGACCGAGTGGCCAGCCAATGACTTCCTCTTCTACCTCTCCCACTATTGATGGGGTCAAGATGTGAGAAATGATTCTTGCCTTCCATGAACTCTCTTACAACAAAGTCCTTACCATGTACAAGGCAGGGTTTGGTGGCACCCAACCTCAAGCACCTGAACCTTCAACCTCAAGTGCTCAATATGCTAAGCCCAAAATAACAATGCATGGTCCCACCCATTGCCAAGTCCTTATCCCTTTCAAGGGCAATATTATTGCTGACTGCATCAAAGACTTTAACAAAGTGGCCGAATTCTGTAACTATGATCTCATTGCTGCCTAATCCAAGCTTCGTGTTGAATCAGTTCACAAGTTATATAATGGCATATCCATCACCACATTGGGTGTTGCTATCCCCATCAACCTTGACACTATTAAATCTTGGCTGAAAAAAGCCTGGCAACTTGGAGATGCTATCCCTGTGCCCTTGGCACTCACTGTCAAATATGTGGTGGTCTGCATTGCATAGAGAACCATCGCTCCATGGCCTGGTGTTGCAAGGCCAACCCCAAATCCAATCCCCCTTGTGATGCCACCCCTGACGGCATCCCATGTCCTCATCTTAAGAACTTTAAGTGTCTCAACTGTAAAGGTGACCACCATGCAAATAACACTAAATGCCCATTTTGGAGAAACAGGTTTGACCGCACCTGGCACTCTAACAAAGCTGCCAAGTCACGCACTGCACGTGCTGTCTGTGCTAATACCAATTGCTCTGGTGGTGGAGTTGCCATTTAAATATGCCTAGTAAGAACAATGCTATTTCTTCTGTTTGTATCTATTTGCAAAATGTGGGATGCTCCTATGCCCTTGTTGATACTATCCTTGAGTCCAAGAAGCTGGACTTCAACATCATTTTTCTACAGGAACCTCCATAGAATCACATCCACAAAGCACCTTCTATAACTAACCCTGAAGGGGACGATGTCATAGGGGCCCCTATTCATTCTGAGTGGCTAAGTATTGTCCACCCTACCAAGTCCAATGACCCCTGCCCCCGTACTTTGACTTATGTTCACAGACGCCTTCTCTGTATGAGACCTATCCTTTGACAGGATTGGGTCAATCATCATGACATTCAAGTACTAGGTTTATTCAACCAGGGTAATTATATCCATTTCCTTAATGTATATTCTGACTCGTCATCATTGGCAATTACTTTTCTTTCATCAAACTTTATTGACATCTCTAACATTGTCTACATGGGAGGTGACTTCAACTATTGCTCTCCAGAATGGGATCCCCTTGCTTCCCATCTCCCTTGTTCTGCCATAAGTCTAATGGAGTTAGTGGACAGCTTTAATCTTACAAGGTCCACACCGGCTATGACTTCTCCTACCCATTTCTCTTCTATCAAAGGACATGACAATTCGGTTATCAATCTCATTTTTTGTGCTAATAATTCCACCTCCCATGTCATTGATGCAAATTCGAGACTTCTCTCAGATCATGCACCTTTTCTCATTGATCTCCCAATCTGCCCTGATTATATTAATTACAGGAAACATGTACTGCCTAAAGATGGCAATGAAGAGACTGCCTTTATTTCTCAGGTCTCAGAGCATCTGGTGGCCCTTGATTGTTCAAATATCCAGTCCACTTCTTGCCTGGACATTATTTCCAACTCCATTTCTCATATATTCACTGATTCTTGGATCATGAACTCTAAAATTGTATGGATTACTAACCAGTTGAAAGAATGGTGGACCCCTTACCGTTCTGAGACCTTACTCACTTACAGGAGAACCAAAGATCAAAAAGACTGGCAAGCATTTAGGGCAGCCACTCAAACTGCTAAACATTCTTTCTTTGATGAGCGTATTCATGAAATCACTTCAACCAACAAATGACCCTGGGACCTTATAGAGTGGGTCAAACAGCAAAAGCTACCAGCTATAGAGGGAATCTGATACCAAGGACACCCATGCAATGATCTACCAGACTTATGGAATGCCCTTTATTCATCATACAATTCTGCATCGGTCCAGCCAGTAAGCCCTCACATCCTTGATGAAATGAAAACTATCCCTTCCTGTTCCTGGGTGGACTTCTCTGTTCTGGAACTTACTGAATCTCTCTTATCTTGTGCTAACTCCTCAGCACCTGGACCCAATCACATTTCTTGGAAACATTTGAAGTCTATTGTTGCCTACAATGACTGCCTCAAAAACATTATTCTCATTGCCAACATGTGCATGTATCTATCTCACTGGCCAAGTCACTTCAAAGACTCAGTCTCCATCATCATTCCCAAGCTGAATAAACCAGCCTATGATACCCTGTACTATTATGTACACTAATACATTGTTATAAGTATAACTATACTAGTCTAATATATTTAAAGATTTTAATATAACTTCTACACAAGATTACACAGCTTAAATACTTAGTGTTTAATATTCCTTTCACAAGTTAAAATGCATTTCGACCTATTGTCCTACTAAATACTTTAGGAAAACTCATCAAAAAGATGATTGCATGCTGCATGCAATTTGAAGCAGTCTCTTCAGGAGCTCTCCATCCAAATCAAATGGGTGGGGTTATCCAAAGCTCCACTGAGGATATAGGTGTTTTCCTCACTCACATTATCTGGGCTGGATGGGCCAAAGGTATGATCACCAGCATTTGCACTTTTGACATCACCCAATTCTTCCCCTCTTTAAATCATGTTATCCTCACTGACATCTTGTGATGCCAGGGGTTTGCCCCTGAACTCCTAAAATTCTTCTCTCACTACCTTATAGGTCGCTCCACTCAATTCATGTGGAATACTTTCTTATCTGATGCCCACAACATGGATGTTGGTGTTGGGCAAGGATCAGCTCTCTCTCCCATCCTCTCCATGCTCTACTTAGTGCCCCTCATGTTCATGTTTGACCAGCATGCTCATCTACAATCTATACCCTCCTCCCTTTTATCCTTTGTTGATGATAGGCTTTGTATATCTCAAGCAAAAAACTATACTGACACTATTTCTTCCCTGAAAGCAGCATATTCCATCATCATATCCATCTGTACTGACCTCGGATTAGTTGTTGAACATGACAAATCTGAGGTCTTCCATTTCTCATGCCAACACAATGACAAAAACCCCCCACTTGACTGTCAGATGTGCTCTGGACAGTCTACAAGTATTTGTGATTGATTTGTTGATGTGTGAAGTTAGAGTTGATGCAGAGGTTGCTTAGTCAGTTGTAGATCACCTGACTGGATGTTCAACTCTCCTGTGGATGCTTTCTTGACTCTCAGTCATTTACAGTTGTCCACAGATTCCTGTGTGAGTTGTGAGCTCCCTGGATGATTTCTCTGGTTTCTAGGACCTCCTACACATCCCCTGTGCATCATCTTCTAATATTGACCTATCTGACATCAGTGGTCCTATCCTCTCTCCAAAACCCTTCTGGAGATACCTTGGCTTCTATTTCAATTGTTGACTGTCTTTCCAAGAACATGTCCGATACTACTCAACCAAAGCACTGTCAACAGTGAAAGCTATGGGCATGCTGGGTAACTCCATCCGAGGTCTCCTTCCACTTCAAAAATGACTTCTCTATAGGTCATGCATTGTCCCTGTGGCCACATATGGCTTTCACCTATGGTACTTTGAAGGCACTCATAACAAGGCACTTCTAAAGTCCCTTTCTTCTATGCAAGGACACATGGCTCTTTGGATCACTGGTGCCTTTCACACTTCTCTGTCTGGTGGCACTGAAAGTATTGCTAGACGTATCCCCATCCATCTTCACCTTTGTAAATTAGCTATTTGCTCTTCATATCAGATCTCTACTTTGCCGTCTAATCATGCGTTATGTTCTCTTCTATCTGATTACTTTTCCCTTAATTCTTTCCCCCATCCTCAATCACTTCGCCTTCTTACTCTAGCCAAAAAAGCTAAAGTCAAAGGCCCCATTATTGATGTAGATAGTTCTCTCTCTCATCTTTCTGATTCCTTTTCCCCATTTGCCTCTGAAGCCAAGCCTGGCTCTCATCTTATGGATATTTTCTCTGATTCAATTCATTTTCATCCCTGCAATCGATCCAATAAACATGAAATGTATAAACATGTATCATCTCTTGATTCTGTTTTCTCTTCTTCCTCTTCTAATCATAATTGTATATCAGTCATTACTGATGCCTCTGTTCCACTTGTAGGTTCCCTTCAGGCAGTTTCAGTGGCACATTTATATCGCAGTGGACAACAAGTGTCCCATGCAAAACAGGCAACCAGCCAGGCATCTTCTACAGATGCTAAACTCTATTCTATTTGCATTGGCATAGCCAAAGCCATTTCCCTCCAGTGTGACAAAATCATCCTCATCACTAACTATCTTCCAGCTGCCAAGCTGACAGTCGATCCATCTATCCACTTGAGCCAGTCTCATTCCATCCACATTTGCCAACTCCTATCCAACTGGCTCACAGCCAAACCTTCTTGATCCATTGACTTCTGGGACATCCCCTCTAAGTGGCATTGGAAGCCCCATCTCAAAGTCCACAATGACATCACTACCACATGCATCCATACCCCTCCCATATGGGTGCCACTCTCGACTTCTTGCAACACAAAGCCACCAACAATTGCCAGAAATCCTGGGAGTCTACATTTTGGAAGAAGAAGTACTGTGGCAGCAGTTTCCTTCTTTCAAAAAAGAATTGCAAGTTCCTCATCCCTACATATGTCAAGGAAGGTACTTGGCTTCTCCTAGCCAACAAGTCCCCATTCTTATGCACATGCATGACTTGCACTATCCTTAACCACATGTCTATTGGAGCTTTTCGTGAAAGGTTTTTCCCCCTTGAGCCCAAATCTTGTCATTGTGGACATTGTTTGGAAACACGACATCATATTCTCTGTTATTGTCCTCTATACCCCATTCACACTCAATGGGTGCAATGCACCTTTCCACAATATGAGTTCCTCATCAATTTCTTGAAAAAGAACCTGTCTGCTTTTGCCTTCACAAATCATGACATGCATCCACTGCTGCTTCAAGCCTCTGTGCCCACCAATCCAAATGAAGGTGAACTTTATTCCTTTATCTCTTCTCTTTTCTTTTCATATGAGTCCAATCTCTGCATGTAATGCCTTGTTTCATAGTCTCCCTCTTAAGCCTTCTCTATTTCACTGGACTAATTGTATATAGTCTTTGTCTTAAGCGGTCTTTGACCGCTTTGTGTACTCTGGCTTGCCATAGTGTACTGTCTGTTTGTATTATTTAGTTGAAAGCAGACTGCAATTGAGCACCGCTATATAAATTCATTGAATTAAAAATAAAATAAAAAAAAAAGGACTAGGGGGGAGTGTTCTGAGTGTCCTCTTGGGCCTTGAGGTGATCCTTGTCCTTTCTCCAGCATTTGGCCTCTGTATGACCAGTTTTGTGACACCAGCCACATGGATTGGTCGATTTCGATGTTTTGAGGCCTCTGGAGGTGGCAGAAAGTGCAGAGGAGGAAGAGGGAAGGTATATGGCCCTCCTGCGATGTTGCTCAGTGACAAAGGCCTGATGTACAGCAGCCTTGTCAAGTTTGTCTTTCAGGAGGAGGGAGGAAATGAAGGAGGAGTACTCCTCAGTGGGCAAGGCTCAGATTAGAGCCATAGAAGCAAGCTCCTCATCTAGGCCTTTGAGGTCAAAGTCATTAGGGCAAAGATTTTGGATCTGCTTCATGCTCTCCTCAACCCTGTTGATGAGGGACTGTAGGGACTCATCCTCAGCCTTCCTGATGATGAAGAGGTCATCATAGGCATTGAAACGAGTGCCAGGACACCTCTGGAGGTGCACAGCTTGCAAATCTGTCCACATCTTGACAGGATCATCCCTATCAGTGAAATGAACCCTCTGGTTTGGTTATACCATGAGATAAAGCCAGCCAGCAGCCTTGTCAGCCTTTGCATTCCAGGCCTCCCTTGAGTCAAAGGTGGCTTGGGTGGTAGGGGAAGGGATCTCAGGCTTGAGGAGTTCACCCTTGACCAGTCTCCACAGGCCAGAGGCCTGGAGCCATACCTGTATCTTGCCTGCCCAGGTAGAGTAGTTGGTGGCATTGAGCTTGTCAAACATCCCTCCTTGTCCTCTTACCACCACCATCGAAAGTTGGTGTTTGGTCTGAGGCATTCTTACATCATCTATCTATGCTACTATGGATAGACGCAAGTCTAGAAATACCATGAATCAGTTTGCAGCACTTTAACAATCTGAGTCCACTGTCTCTGATGACATGCTCAACATTACTGAGATGGCCGAAGATAACCATCTCGACCCCTACACCAACCTGCTCAACATGTGCAGGTTCTTCAGCTCTCCCCAGGCTGACATCTCATTGCCTGGCCCCTCTTAACCAACTGCTGACATCCTGTTGCTATCAGTTACTCCCCCAGTAGCTGATGTCTCATCACCACTCAAACCCTTCACAGCTGGTGGAACCAACTTCTACCCTGTTGATGCTCCCCCTGCCATGCCTGAATCAGTGACCTCCTCCAAGGGAAAGAAGAAGAAGCTCACCCTGAAGCATGCCCTCACCAACCTCCAGTCCTTCCTCACATGGTTGGACACCATCGACTATGCTGCTGAAATCATGGACCAAGACGCATGGGCCATGGTTACTTGTCTAGCCAAGGCCTCGTTCTCTGTTGCCAGCAAGCTGAAGATGAGCAGCACACTGATCACCTTGAACTCTCTCAACACCAAGGGCTGGGAGATGTTTGCCAATTGTCTGGTTGGCCTTGGTCAAAGATTCTCAACCAAAGCCTCTCCTAAAGCAATGCATGTCATCCACAAGGCAACCCATGGATCTGCTGACTCAGCAGGTCCATGTGACATTGACATGGGCTCCCCCAAGGTGCTCACTTTACCACTCCTGGATTGTTGGCCTGTCCTGGCCTGTCTCCCCCTACCACCCAAGCCAGCACCTTCTAAGGCCTGCGCTAGTGGCAAAGCACCCACTTAGGCACCCTCCGCTCCTAAGGTTAGGTCTGATGGTACATAGTCTGAAGTGAATGCATACTACAATACAAATCGAATTGTCCTGACATACTGGCTACCCAACAGTGTACAGCCTTGACTTGTGGGCCACCCATGCACATCGAGGGGGGTGGATAATACAACATGCAGGGAAGAGAACCCTACACATGTGTATGGTCAGCATTGCGATGATGGCATTCAAGCCAAAGCCAGTCAAACCAATGGCACCAGAATGGGCACTTGTGTAGGGACCGTCACAGATACATGACAACCGGGTATCTGCAGGTAATGATCTGTGACGACTGGATTGGGTCAGGTTGGATACTGGTTTGCCGGATACCTGTGGTAACCTGACAGGGACCAGTTAAAAATAGATATATAATCTATATATGGGAGCTTTTGAGACTCCGAATCAAATTATTGATGTAAACATGTCAGATAATGAACATGACCCTGCATTCGAGCTTCTCACTTCTTGTAGTCCCTCCCTGCATTAATATGCCTCATACGAAATCAAGGCTTCCCTCTCATCCTGCTTCAGGGCTGCCATCTAGGGGTTCAAGTGGCAGCAGGGCTGTCACACCACACATTTCTTGGGCCCAGACACCCGAGACTAGGACTTTGAGTGATGAGGAAGATACTGCCAGACCACTCATCCCTGTACAATTCTCTCCTATCAAACAGCATCAGAAGGCAAAGGCTGCTAATCAAGTGGCTGATAAGCATGATCTTGATATCTGGGACCTGCCAGATGATGAGATTATTGGTATGTACATTCACAACCACTTCAAAAATTTATTAATATATATAATCCAATAATTCTAGAGGCTTCATTTGCACATCTTAAGTCTCTTGCATACCAGCACTTTAACATCACCCTTGACCATGTTCTCAAGGATGATGAGCCTTCTGAACTGGTATTTATCTTCACCTGTAAAACTGATCCAGACTATCATACAGCACATCGTTGGGGACGCATGAAGACACATGCAGGGACTGGAAATCTTCAGAAGGGCATCAAGGTCTGCAACCAGCTGAATGGACTTGCTGAAGATGGCTCATCATTGGTCCCACATCAATCTGACTCTGATTATATTCCTTACTCTGAATCAGCTCACTGAGCAATTATTTCGTTACGGTGTGCTGTGAATCAGTGCCCATTCAACTCAGTCAAGGATGGGCTTTATCATCTTGAAGTTGCTATGCTCCGAAAGGGAACAGTCCTTCCAAGTCCTGAGCAAGTTGGTCGTGATACCCGACTTTTATATCATGAAGTGTCTGGTATTGTTCGTACTCAACTCATGGTATGTTTGTATTTTTCTCACTCTACTTTAGAGACTGATCAGAGCAGTCGATTACTGGTGGTATCCATCTTGTTCTGGATGGATGGACAGCACCAATTGTAGCATCATATCTGGGCCTTGTTGTTATTTGGTCTAAACAGGGTACAATCTATCGGACAGTACTGGAGTTTATTAGGTAAGCAATAATATTATTCTAACCTAGAGTATGAATTAAATTTGCTTAATAATAGGTTAAAACACAAGCACACTGGTGAATACCTTGCTAAGGTTGTTTGTTAAGTGCGCAAACGCTACGGATGGGGAGCCGACGTCTAGGACAGGATGGACAGAGGTGGGACAGAGGTAAGGCAGCAACCGATCGTCGGACATGGAAGCGGGTCATGGCCTCAACTTATGTGTTGTGCCAACTACTGATGCTTGACCCGGATTTCAGACAAGATAAGAGAGCAGAGGACGAACAGAGAGCAGAGGAAAGTAGCATATTGCTAAGTTGATTATCAGACTGAGGATTCCAAGTACAAAGTTGTGCTACTTATATATGATGTGAAGTATGGGATTGGATAAGGAAAACAAACAAAGTAATAAACAGAGAAATAATCAAAGTGGAGTCCGCAAATTTTACAAGGCTAGAAGATATAAAATTTACTATTAAACAGTTGTCAGAAAATTTCGACAAGGCAGTATGAATTAATAACATGGAAGATGTCAGAATAAGTCCGAAGACGAAAGACCAATAAAAACCAAAGTAACCGATATGTGAAAGCGGGTAGGAGTTCATGAAAATAATACCAAATTCGAACCGTCAGCCGTTCTTGAGGATCGGCTCATGACAGTATTCCCCCCTTAGGGCTGAGCCCTCGAAGCCATGTGACTTGATTGTGGGAACCAATTCAAACTCCATATAAATTCCGCTCTGAGGAAAAAAATAAGCTTTCTCACAACTTAACTCTCTATATCTACCATGACGCCCAATTCCGCTACACAAGGATCTGACCCAATGTCCGATAGCGACCTCAAAAATGAATTTTGCAAGATGGACGAGGAGGATGCTTGGAAGGCAGCCGAGAAAGAGGAGAGGAAGAAGAGAGAAGCTGCAGAAGCCAAAAAGAAGAAGCGCAAGGAGGTGGAATGGCAGAAGAGGAAGGAAGAGTTGCGGAGAAAGATGGCAGAGAAGAAACGGAGAGAGGCTGAGGAAGCTGAGAAAAAGAGGAAGGAGGCCGAGGAAGCAGAGCTGCTACAAAAGGAGAAGGAAGAGGCCGAGCTGGTGGAACGGATTCGGCTCGAGGCCGAGAAGAAGGAGAAGGAAAGACAGGAAAAGGAGAAGGGGAAGGGAAAGAAGAGAGCAATGGAGGTAGAGGTCGAGATAGTGGAGAGTCTGGCCAAGAAAACAAAAACAACAGAAAATGTGAAGGTGGGGACTGGGGCTCAAAGGCCTTGTGCAAAACCGATGAGTGGGCCGGCTGAGACGGCCAGGTTGACTCAATGGAGTGCGGCCGCTGGTCCCTCCAAGTATCAAATTACAGAGTTGGATGATCAAGATGACAATCCGTTGTGGACGCCCGGCTCAGGTTTGGCCGGAGATGGAAGAGATGAGTCCACCGCCCTCTGAAAACGCGGAAACTATGATGCCAAGGGAGGGAAGATAAAGATGGGCAGAGACAACCAGTGTGGGCAGTGCTTGCATCTGGGCAAGAACTGCACCGAGCAAAGTGACACGTGAGTAGCTTCCGATTCTCTGGGTCAGCTGATCAACTGACAACATTCACAGTGGCAAGTATATGTGCGAGCCATGCCACACTTCAAAACAGAAGTGTGCGGTTCCGACAGAGGCTGACAAACAGCCTCATGAACAAACATACGAGCTCATCGTCGAGCAGAGGAAGACCTGGGCTGTCCAATCGGCCATTCTCAAGGAGTTGAAGGGGATCCGGGCCGAGTTGGGAACTCGGCACTTGGCAATGGTGTCGAGTATCCGGTCCCAGACCAAGGTCGTGGATGGGCTGGCTAAGGACTTCGAGGAGTTCTACGACCGGCTTGTCCTTGATGACAAGGTGATGGACAACAAGGCGCACGAAAAGGCACGGGTGGAGTTGGATGCTAGGTTGGCCGCTAAGAAGAAGATTGTGCCGGAGATGTTGGATGCTGAGTCTGGGGATGAGGGAGAGGCAGGAGGAGAGGAAGATGAGGGAGAGGCAGGAGGAGAGGAAGATGAGGGAGAGGATGAGGGTGAGAATGGTAGTAAGTAGTTGTCTCGTCCATCCCATTCCTCACGTTTGGCTCGTTTCGTCGTCAATCCGTTTTTTGTTGTTGCATATTTTCTACTTTTGCTCTTTGGACTTGTTTGAAATGGATGATATTTCTTGGGGCTAAGTGTGAGTAAAGAAAAGTCTGAAATAAGAAAAAAGGATGAGAGGGAGATGAGGTTATTGGGTGTAAGCAAAAACAAAATGGTAAGTAAGAAAGTATGAAAAATTGTTGAAGTCCAAAAGAAAATGAGTGAGCTGTTATCATAAAGCGGATGAAGAAAATACGTAGCCAAGATAGAGTCTAGGATAAAGGAAGTGGGCCAGGCTTGTCAGGATAAGCAGAATGGTAATCAGAAAGAAGTTCAGCTGCGTGTGTAAGTTCAGTAGCAGATAACCATGAAGATTCTTCGTCAGTATCTTCATATCCCAACCAGATGACCTGGTAAAGAAGTTTGCATGCACAATGTCGATTGATCTTCGAGTCTATGATGTAGGCGATCTCGTACTCTGGCTCACTGTCAATGACAACGGGAGCAGGAGCTGGTTCTGTGCGATCGGAAAATGGATTGGGTGTGGTCGGCTCAAGCATGGAAATGTGGAAGACAGGATGAACAGCGCACATGGAATCTGGAAGGCGAAGGGTGAATGAGTGAGAGCCAGATTGAGCGATAATTTCATATGGACCGAGGTATTTTTCGGAAAGCTTTTTGGATGGACAGGTAGTGCGGAAGAATTGAGCTTTCACGAAAACTTTCTGGCCGACTTTGAACTCTGGGGCTGGTAACTGATGTGCATCAGCGGTTCGTTGGTAGCATTCTTGAGCAGTGGCTATTTCAGCTTTGAGAGTAGTGTGTAATTCGTCGAGATCGACTGCGAAGTCGTGTGCGCAAGCCGATGCGATATTGCGTTCAGGATGGACTGTAATGTTTGGGTGATAACCCTTGTTGGCGAAGAAGGGCAAAATTCCGGTGGTAGCACTGGGCGCGTTGTTGTATGCGAATTCTGCAAGTGGGAGGAGGTCGGACCAGTTGTTCTACTGATAGTTGCAGTAAATGTGGAGGTACTGCTCTAGCGTTTGGTTAGTTCATTCCGTTTGTCCATCACCTTCAGGATGATAACCAGATGTGAAGTGAAGGCGCATGTCCAGAGCCGTGCCGAGGGAATGGAAGAAGTGTGAGACGAACTCTGAACTGCGATCGGAAGTGACATGAGAAGGAACACCATGCTTAGAGAATACGTGAATGACGAATAACTGTGCTAGTTCTGTGGAAGTGATAGTGTCGTGGGTCGGAATGAATACAGCCTGTTTGGAGAGTTGGTCAACGATAACGAGGATGGTGTCAAAGCCAGAGGAAGAAGGGAGTTTCTCGATAAAGTCCATTGAAATCGAATTCCAAGGGTGTTCAGGAATGGGGAGTTGCTTGAGGTTACCGTATGGCTTGTGGCGCTGAGACTTGGATCGCATGCAGGTAACGCAGGATTTACAGAAAGCCTTGACCTGAGATCGGATGTCAGGCTAGGTGTACTCGCATCGGATGAGTTCGAGGGTCTTGTTCTGACCAAAATGGCCAGAAAGGACGTGATTGTGTTTGTATTGTAGAACTCTGAGTCTAAGATTGTTGACGTCGGGTATGTAGATCCTGTCGTCGAGCTGAAGGAAACCAGCGGAATCAACTGACCAGTGGCCTTCGGGATGAGTGATGTGAGCGGATGTGATCGGGTCTTGAGAGAGCGAAGTAAGGATATCAGAATGAAGTTTCTCAAGATCTAGTATGGTGGCAGCACGAAGGGAAGGAGTTGAAAAATAAGTAGCTCAAACTGAAGCCGATAACTATTCATGCGAAAATACAGGACAGAAATTATGAGGATTGACCGAAGTGTAGCCATTATTCCTCCCTTTAGGGTAGATGTCCCATTGTCTAGTGAGAGCGTCAGGCTGTCGGGATCGCAAACCCCTGCCGAGCCTCGTCTGCATAACCTCTGCATTATATTGGTATATTATATAAATGGTATCTAAGTTTCGTCTCGCCGTACTGACTGTATATTTTTCCTTGCATTTATTCATTGTTATATCAATGTACCCGAGCATGTTGTCTATGAGACAAGCTCTGTATTCAATATTGTCCTATAAGTAGTGTACCAACATGTCCTGACACTTCAGTTCTCGTGTCAAGATACTGAAGTGAGTTTGTTATCTAGTCTTTCTTACTTTTCTTACTTATGCTAATCATATTCGTAGTATATATTTATCTTTCAGGTATTGACTAGAGTTCTCACATCGAGATACTGAATATATATTTATCTTTCAGGTTATGGGCCCCGCCCCATTGCATTGCTAAAGAAAGAAATTATCTATATTGAAGTTTACGATGACTACCAATATGCTGTCCTCAGCAGTTCCGAAGTTGGATGTGTCTGGTAGTAACTGGGCAATATTCGCAATACGTTTCCAGACAGAGGTCCAAGGAAAGGATCTGTGGGGCCACTTCGATGGTAGTGAACCTCGCCCTGTAATCAGAGCTTCACCTTCTGCTAGTCAGACTACCGGATCCCAGTCTGGCGCCACTCCTTCTGCTCCTACTACACAACCCACTGCTACTGCCTCTGATGCTACTCCTGCAAACCCTGCTGCTTCGAGCACTGCCTCCACTCCTGCTACTGTTCCTGCCACACCCTTGCAGACTGCCGTCCCTATGAGCACTCAGCCTACCCCTGCTGTCACGACAACAGCATCTGCCATCCCTACTCAGCCTACACAGCCTGCCGTCATAGTCAAGATGGTCGAGAGTTGGGTCAAGAACAAAAAATTTGCTCATGCCTTGCTCGTCCAATGACTCCCTGACTCTACTTTTTTGGTTGTATCTGGACAGCCAACCGTCAAAGAAATGTGGGCGGCCATAGTGCAGGAATACACTTACAAGAGTGCCTTCTCACAGGCACGTCTTCGTCATGACTTCATGTCCATGCAATGCCCTGATAAGGGTGATATTCGTATGTTCCTGAGTGAGCTTCACTGCCGTAAAGCTGAACTTGAAGCTGTCGGTGTCATCATTAATGATAATGATTACAGGAATGCAATAATACAATCCTTACCTCAGTGGCTTGCTTCATATGCTTCGAACCAGCTATCTGCTGCCCGACTCCATAGCTCCCTCCAACACACCATAGATCCCGACATCTTGATCATCTTAATTAGTGATGAATGGGATAGAACACACCCCGATCAATCCAGGGGTGGTGCCACTAAAGCCGAAAGTGACGATGCTTTGATGGTTGTGGGAAACAAGGGAGGGGGTGGTGGTGGAAACAATGGTGGCGGTGGAAAGTTCAAGGGAAAGGCGGAAAAGAAGGGGCCATGTTGGATTTGTGGCAGTGATCACTGGAAGAGAGAATGCCCTAAGAGAGGCACTAGTGAGAAGAAGGAGGGGGAGAAGGGAGGTAACGCACCTAGAAAGGGTGCCAGTGCCAATATTGTCACCAAAGATGATGACGACGACTGCTCCTTCATGGTAGAGGAGCTATTGGACTACGAGAGTGACTCGAGTTGGTCCGAACTCGAGGCTGATCACTTGAATAGTGTGTTGGAAAGTGATGAAGGGATCACAAGTGAAATTGATTTCAGATCGGATTTTGAAGAAGTCAATATTGCTGCAAATGAAGAGGTTGTCAGTGTCAGCGAATCCACTCAAACACGAGTCGAGGTGTTCGACTCAGGTGCAACAACTCACATTACTCCCTACCGCAATCATTTTTCCACCTTCAAATCCATTCCCCCTCGACCCTTGCGTGCTGCGAACAAGAAAGCTTTTGACGCTGTTGGAAAGGGTGAAGTCACTTTAGACTTACCAAATGGTGCCGCTTCATCCCAACTCCACCTGAGTGAAGTGTTGTATTCCCCCGAGGCTGGTTACACACTTGTATCCATCAGTCGGCTCAATGATGCTGGATTCTCCACCACATTTGCAAACGGAAAGTGTGTCATCCACGATGCAGGCGGCGCCCGAGTAGCTGAGATCCCAAGGAATGGGAAAGGCCTGTATAAACTAGTCAGAGAGGGTGCAGAGGAAGTGAATGTGGCGAGTGAACCACTCACCCTAGATATGCTCCATCGCCACTTGGGCCACATCGCTCCTGGAGCTGCTCGGAAACTTGTCCGTGACAGTCTAGTCACTGGCTTGAAGCTTGACAATGGAAGTGATACTGATTTCTTCTGCGAGTCTTGTGCCTATGCAAAGGCAACTCGGCTACCAATTTCCAAGTTTCGTGAGGGTGAGCAGGCGGAAAAGTTTGGTGATGAAATCCATTCGGACGTCTGGGGACCTGCACGCACTGAAACAAAGAAGGGTAAACATTATTATGTGACATTTATTGATGATTTTTCGAGGTGGACTCACGTTGATTTCCTCTTGAATAAATCTGATGTCTTTGAGTCATACCGCAACTTCGATGCATGGTGTGAAACTCAGTTCGGTGTGCGTATCAAAGCCCTGCACTCGGACCGTGGTGGTGAATACACTATGAACGAATTTCAGTCATACCTCAAATCCCATGGCACAAAAACAAAGCTTACCATGCATGATACACCCCAGCACAATGGCGTTGCCGAATGCCGAAATCGAACCATCATCGAACGCACTTGTGCCTTGTTACATGCCAGTCATTTGCCGAAGTCGTTGTGGGCAGAGGCGGTTGCCCATGTCGTGTGGTTAATGAACCGAATGGGCACAAAAGCGATAGAAGGACGAATGCCTTTTGAGGCATTGTACGGTCGGAAGCCAGACTTGCGGGCAATACATGAGTGGGGAGAGGAGGTGTGGGTACACCAAGCTGGTGGTGACAAGCTCGGTGGATGGGCAAAGAAGGGACGATGGGTGGGATATGACACAGAGAGCAACGGCTCTCGTGTGTATTTCCTAGACACGGGTGCTGTCAAAATTGAAAGAAACTTTCGTTTCATTAATACAGGTTGTTCCAGGCTTGAGGGGGAGCACTCACCTGGGAACAAGCCTCGAAACAACGGCCCACAGAACAGCAACCCTCTGGCGGGAAATCCTGACACAACACCTATCCCTCCAACTCCTTCCCCTGACGAAAAACCTGCTGAAACCGAGCCGCACAAATCAAGTGCTGAGAACAACAACATCAACCCCGGAGAAGCACCCCGCGATGACGTTCCTCGAGCCAGAAGGACTCAGCACATTAGAAATCCAAGTGCAAAAGTTCAGGCGATCCTTGAGGGGACGGCAGTGACATTAGCCGAGGAAATCGATTGGGTTGATGTCCATGTTCTTGCGGCAGATATTGAGGAGACAGAGGGGCTGGAGCCAGGAAGCCTGAGTGAGGCAAAGACAAGGGGTGACTGGGAATTGTGGAAGAAGGCGATGGAAGAAGAACTTACCATGCTGGGTGATGCCGGCACATGGGAACTCGTTGACCCGCCGATCGGAGTCAACATCGTTGGATCAAAGTGGGTGTTTAAAGCAAAGAAAGACGCCGCTGGCAACATTGTCTGCTACAAAGCAAGACTCGTTGTGCAAGGGTTCTCACAGGTCCCAGGTGTCGACTATTTTGACACGTTTGCACCTGTTGCGCGCCTCTCATCCATCCGATCCGTACTTGCCATTGCTGCTGCACGTGATCTGGAGATCCATCAGATTGACATCAAAGGGGCCTACCTTAACGGGAAATTAAATGATGATGAGAACATTTACATGCGGCAACCACCTGGCTTTGTCTCTTCCTCTCATCCTCATCGTGTATGCCGCCTCAAGAGGACCCTCTATGGCCTCAAGCAATCTGGGAGATGATGGTATCAACGTCTCTGTGAAATATTAGTCGATAATCTGGGATTTTCGCGCTGTGAAGTCAACCAGAGCATTTTCTTCAAGACCATCGCCCCCGACCTCGTCATTATCCTTGTTCACATCGACGACTGCACAATCGCTGCCTCAACTATCGCGTTAATTGATTGGGTGAAGAATGGAGTGAAGCAATTCATGGAGATTATGGACCTGGGGGAGATACATTGGTTGTTGGGCATTGAATTGAAATGGGATAGAGAACATGGTAAAATCTTGCTTTCCCAACGTTCCTATATTGACACTTCAATTCGCCATTATGGTTTCGAGGACGCGAAGCCTGTCAGCACGCCCATGGACCCATCAACTCGACTAGCATCCACGCAATCACCTCAAATGACTGCCGAAATCGCTCGAATGTCCAAACAACCCTACCAAGAGGCCGTCGGCACGCTTATGTATGCTGCACTTGGAACGCGACCGGATATCGCATACGCAGTGCAGGTGCTCTTGAAGTTTTCGAGAAATCCCAGGGAAGCACATTGGGGGGCGGTGAAACGAGTCTTCAGGTACCTGAAGGGGACTCAGGAGTATTGGTTGACATACAGAGGCATTGGAGAAAGCCTCGAGGGATTTACGGATGCAGACGGCAACATGGCAGAGGATCGCCGTGCTACATCAGGGTATGCTTTCATCATTAATGGCGGAGCGGTTTCTTGGAGCGCGAAGCGACAAGAAATCGTTACTCTATCTACTACAGAATCCGAATACGTTGCTGCAACACACACCGCTAAGGAAGCCTTGTGGCTTCATTCACTTATATCTCAAGTCTTCAATATCATGCTCCCCTCGACTACCATCTTTTCCGACAACCAATCTGCCATCACACTTGCCAAGGACCACCAGTATCACGCTCGCACCAAACACATCGATATACACTATCATTTTATTCGCTGGATCGTTGAAGAGGACAAGATTCAGCTTGTCTATTGCCTGACCGAAGACATGGTTGCAGACGTCTTCACGAAGGCACTCACGTTGCCGAAAGTCAAGCATTTTGCTTGTGAACTTGGCCTCGTCAAGGTTTGAGGGGGAGTGTCGGGATCGCAAACCCCTGCCGAGCCTCATCTGCATAACCTCTGCATTATATCAGTATATTATATAAATGGTATCTAAGTTTCATCTCGCCGTACTGACCATATATTTTTCCTTGCATTTATTCGTTGTTATATCAATGTACCCGAGCATGTTGTCTACGAGACAAGCTCTGTATTCAATATTGTCCTATAAGTAGTGTACCAACATGTCCTGACACTTCAGTTCTTGTGTCAAGATACTGAAGTGAGTTTGTTATCTAGTCTTTCTTACTTTTCTTACTTATGCTAATCATATTCGTAGTATATATTTATCTTTCAGGTATTGACTAGAGTTCTCGTGTCAAGATACTGAATATATATTTATCTTTCACAGGCTTGGTTCCAAGTCGGCCGGGTTGGAAACGGATGATGAGGTTGAACTGTGATATGAACTCAGACCAATGAGCCTGTCGACAAGTTAGGATCTTCATAGTGCAGAAGTATTCCAGGTTCTTGTGATCGGTAACAATGTCAATATGAAATGGGGCTCCTTCAAGGTAATGCCGCCAGGTGCAGAAAGCCTCAAAGATAGCAAGAAGCTCTTTGTCATGAGTGTCATAGTTTAACTCGGCCGTGTTGAAGGTGCGGGAATAGAATGCAATTGGGTGGACTTCATTGTCATCCGCGACAATGGACAGGATGGCAGCTAGTGCATAATCAGAAGCATCAGTCTCAATGATGATCTGGGCGTTGGGTATCCAGTGAGTGAGTATAGGAGTAGTGGTGAATGCTTCTTTGAGGGAGTTAAAGGCTTCGCGACACTGTTCGTCGAAGTTCCACTTAGATGCTTTTCGGGTAAGGCGTGTAAGCGGGACTACAATATCGGAATAGTTGTAAATGAAGTGTCGATAGAAATTGGCAAAACCGAGAAAAGACTGAATGTCTTTGACTTTCTTCGGTTCCAGCCACTCCTGGATGATTTTGATCTTGTCTTCCGACATTTTGAGACTGTTTGGTGAGAGGATATACCCGAGGTATTCGACAGAATCGGAATGGAATTCGCATTTTTCCGCTTTAGCATATAGGCCATGCTTGTGGAGCCGCTTGAGGACATCTTGAACATGTTTCTTGTGTGTGTCGAGGTCGTCAGAGTAGATGAGGATGTTGTCGAGATAGACTGTGACGCAGATGTCAAGGAGGTCGGAAAAGATGTTGTTCATGAACCGCTGGAAGGCTGCGGGTGCATTGGTGAGTCCGAAAGGCATGACCAGCCATTCAAAGGATCCATAGTGGGTCCTGAAAGCCGTTTTCCATTCGTCTCTTTCAGCGATCCGAATGAGGTGATAAGCATGTCGAAGGTCTATCTTGGTGTAGATGCGGGCTTTGCAAGGAGAGTCGAGTAGGTCAGAGATGAGCGGGAGCGGGTAGCGATCTTTCTTGGTGATGCGATTAAGGCCGCAGAAATCGACACAAAGTTGTAATGAACCGTCTTTCTTCCGAATGAAGAGAACGGGTGCGCCGTGAGGCAAAGAAGTGGGGTGGATAAATCCAATAGATATGTGTTCATTGATAAATTCGCGAAGTGACTCAAGCTTGGATGGAGATAATGAATAGATAGTGCCAACGGGAGGTTGAGCACCCTCTTCAATATTAATTTTGAGATCGTAAGGGTGATGCAGCGCAAGGCTGTCGGCGCGAGCTTTGCTGAACACATTGGCGAATTCATGATATTCATCGGGCACTTTAGAAAGGTCAATTGACTCATCAGAAACCCGAGCCGAATTGGTGGAAGTGGAAGGCGAGCTGAGATTGAGGCAGAAGTTTACTGAACCAGGAAGGCGCGAATGTATGCAGCAGCATTGATGATAGAAACGCGAGGAGCTGTTGTGATACCAGGAGTAGACATAGAAGTCCCAGAAGATGGTGAATTCAGAGGAGGAGTGTCAGCCGTCAGGCTAGGAGCGGTTGACGTTGTAGGAGCCGCTATGGGAGCAGATGTGATGCAGGCAGAAGGGGCAAGATTATCCTGCAAATGCAATCGGAAAGATATGCTGCTCGAAACCCAGTCAATCAACAGATTGTAGCGGGTGAGCCAGTTGTGTCCTAGTACCACAGAGCAGGAAGAATCAAGCCGAGTGACATAGAAGTCAATAGTCATAGATTCACCGGTAGAGAAAGTAACAGGCAGATTCACAAGTTCAGTAATGTAACTATTCGACGATCCGTCAAATAGGCGAAGCTCAATAGGAGGTAAAGGTGAGGTCAGAAGAGAGTGAGTGCAGATGAAATCAGAATCTATGAAGCAATGAGTGGAGCTGGAGTCGACAAGAGCACAAAATGGTATCCATTGGATATTATCGGATGAGCAAATGAGAGAAGAAGTGAGGGAAGCTATAAGAGAATTTGGGTCGGAAAGAGCAGACGCATTGAGGCGGAGGAGACTCTCTGGTGCACAGATGAGCTCAACGCGACCCCCAGTCTGTGCAGAGTCCTGAGGGTCACCCTCTATTTTTCTGGACTCTTTTCAGAGTCCTTGGACAGAGCCGCTTCGACCTTGCAGATCTTGGCCCGATTTTGTTTTCTGTGGCAATTCTCGACCTTGTGGCCTTTGCCACCACAGAATAGACAGAGATCTTCGTCAAGGTGTCATTTCCACTCCTCAGGTGTCAGTTTGCCATTTTGGCCAAGTTTACTAGTTGGCCGAGTTTACTAGATAGGTCGAATTTTGGCGTAGGGTGTTGGGTACTGGATGTGGATGGAGTGGGTGTGTTGGATTTGGTAGTCGGGGCCTGCGACTGATTATGGTTGCTGTTGTTGTTGCTGTTGCTGTTGTTGCCTCGATTGTTGTTGTTGTTGTTGCCAGGTTGAGACTGGCCACGTGGCGGATTCGGGTTGGAAGTATTGGAGGTCGAGGGCTTGTTGGGCTGCTTCCGACTGAGAGAATCAGCAGCATCCTTTTCTGCAGTGTGGGCACGAACACATTCACGGTCATGCTCCCAGTAGCATCCGTCATAAACAATAGCCAAGCAATGCATTTCCTCGAAAGTAGTGGGTTTACCCTGCTCATGGGTACTGAGGGGGTCTTGGATGCGGTTCAGAAGTCCCTTGTAGTAACGATGGCAGAGGACCTCATCATTCCAACTGAGTTGGGAGGCATGTTTGAGGAACTCTACGTTGTAGGTAGCAATCTTGTCACCCGGTTTCATGCGAAGGGTATCGAGCATCTTGGCTGCTTCTCCCTTCGGGTTGGCAATGCCAAAATGCATATGGAGATCATGGACAAATGCACTCCAATCATCAAACCAGTCATGGAAGACACCCTGTTCTTCCTGAGTGAGGCCGACCTCGAACCAGTCAAGCGCAACACCAGTGAGGTAGGTCATGGTGAAGTCGACTTTCTGATTGTCATGCTGGAACTGAGTGGGGTTGGCATGGAAATATAGACGGCATTGGATTAGGAAAGTGTTGAGTTTTTTGGGGTCAGAGCTACTAAAAGTGTCTGGGAGGCGAGCCTTATTGGTGCGAGTCTGGTTGGCTTGTGCAGCCGCTTGGTGATCAAGATTGTCAGCAAGCCTACCCAAGGCATCGGCTAGACGATCATTGTTGGGATCCTGTCGGGGAGCTCGGGGATGAGGTACCCATTGAGGAGGAAGAGGCTCATCGTCGGAGGAGTGGGAAGGATCTTCAGGATCATTGTCGTCAGGGTCACCAGGACCACCGGGAGAGCCGTTATAGATGGGTTCATCATCTTCATCATTGCCGTCATGGCCCATAGATTGATTATCAGTGTAGTCTGGACCATCAGAGTCACCCGGTTCCGAGGGATTGGATGGATCTCTGTCAGATGGCAGACTGCCAGGTGGGGCAGGAGTTCTGGGAGAACGGATATTTCGAAAATGACAAGGAGGCGGTGGAGGAGAACTAGCAGATCGAGGAGTTTCTGGGAGATTGGGATTAAGACAACGTGAACAATGAGTGCAGATACTGATACGAGAATTATCGTCAGTCAGACGAGAAGAGCTTGGGACAGGAGGAGGAGTGTGAGAGCGTTTCCGCTCTGGTTGCACAACAGTGGAGGTCTTGCCCTTGATAGTATGGGTGTTGACCATGATGACAGAAGTGCGAGTGCAACAGTAGAATCTGAGTCTGATAATACTGTTAAGCGCGCAAACGCTACGGATGGGGAGCCGACGTCTAGGACAGGATGGACAGAGGTGGGACAGAGGTAAGGCAGCAACCGATCGTCAGATGTGGAAGTGGGTCGTGGCCTCAACTTATGTGTTGTGCCGACTACTGACGCTTGACCCGGATTTCAGACAAGATAAGAGAGCAGAGGACGAACAGAGAGCAGAGGAAAGTAGCGTATCGCTAAGTTGATTATCAGACTGAGGATTCCAAGTACAAAGTTGTGCTACTTATATACGATGCGAAGTATAGGATCGGATAAGGAAAACAAACAATGTAATAAACAGAGAAATAATCAAAGTGGAGTCCGCAAATTTTACAAGGCTAGAAGATATAAAATTTACTATTAAACGGTTGTCAGAAAATTTCGACAAGGTGGTATGAATTAATAACATGGAAGATGTCAGAATAAGTCCGAAGATGAAAGACCGATAAAAACCAAAGTAACCGATATGTGAAAGTGGGTAGGAGTTCATGAAAATAATACCAAATTCAAACCATCAGCCATTCTTGAGGATTGGCTCGTGACATTGTTTTTGACTGTCTGAAACGTTGGGGATTGACAAAGAAGGTGAGTAATCTCAATATTTTAACTGACTGGATATGCTTACCAATCAAACTCTAGCTATTTTCTATATGCATGGATAATGCAGCAAACTGCAATAAGCTTGTAGAGTTTCTTCCTCAGCATATACCATCATTTCCTGGTCCACAAGCTTGTACTCAGTGCATGGCCCATATTTTGAATTAGGTAGCAAAGGTGCAGTATTTAATTTAAGCTTGACATTTACCATTATAATAATTTACTTTGCTTAGATGTTTATGTCATTTTTCTTTAAGAAGGGCAAGAAGAAGTCGAACCAGGCCATTGTTTCCAATGATGGTTTAGTCTCAGTGGATGATCATTCAATATTCATAGCAGATCAGGTTGTTGAGAACGAGGATGATGAAGATGATGGAGTGCTTGAAGAAGATGATGGTCATGCTATTTTAATCAGGAAGCTGTACTGGCACTCCGTCAGCCAGCAATTATGCAGATGCAAGCAAGGGAAGAGCCTGTTACTGCTACTCCTGCTCAGCTCCGTACAGCTGAGAGTATTATGCCTCGGGTGTGTCTTTTATACTTGCAATGTGTACTTTTCTAATAATATTTAGGTCTCTGGTCTTGCTTGTCGTATTCATGACTCACCTACTCTCCGTGAGTAGTTTGATGAGTTAGTCAGCAAAAATCCCAGGCTTGATGGTGCTAAACGTTCACTCGATTGCTGGGTGGCAACTCGCTGGAATTCAGATTTCCTTTGTCTTAATGCTCATGTTTATTTCCAAAAGGAGGTTGAGACAATGACTGGGATTTCTGACAATAATCTGACACAATACTGGTTATCAGCTGACCAGTGGAAGATAGTAACTGATCTCCTTCCTGTTCTTGAGGTATGTGTTAAAATTACTGTTAAGACATGAGCTAATAGTATTCTAGATTTTCAAAGAAGCAACTGATCTATTTTCAAAGGCTGAAGTTCCCCTTATTGTTGATGCCTTTCCACTCCTACTGGATATCTGAACATATCTTGTCAATGTGTGTGAGGATGATGATGACAAGTTATCGCCAGTTATTCGCATTGCAGCTCAAGCTGCAATTTCGATAGTTAACAAGTATATCACACTTTGCGAAGAGTGTGAAATTTATTTCATCACAATTGGTATGTTACTTTCTCTGTGAGTATAAGAGGTGTATTTATGCATTTCTAGTCATGTGCCCTGATTGAAAGCTGCAGTGGTTTAAGGACAATGGTTTTTCATGTGCTGTTATTTCACAACTCAAACAGACTGTAATTGATCGGTGGGAGCAAAACTACCAACCTGACCTCACACCTGACTCAGGAAGTGACTCAGCAGTACATAATCCCATCTCTATTAATATTAATTCTTACTGTTAATTTAGCGAGTCACTAACAAATACATGAAGAAACCCACTGCAGCAAAATCAACAGCAGGGAAACTGGATGACATTTGCACTTACCTGAAAGAGCTAGTCATCCAGTCTTCAACAGTCATTGATTCGGGGGGGTATATGAAGTGGTGGAACACTACTGCAACCAGTCATCCCAATCTTGCAAGGATGGGAATGAACTACTGCAGTGCTCCAGGCTCATACATTTCTCACACTCAATCCTATCTACTAGCATCATCTGTTGATGCCGAGCGGGCATTTTCGGTTGGCCGATGACAAATCAATTTTATGCAACACAATATGTCTCCAAGCACTTTCGAAGCTTGGATGGGTCTTGGGTCATGGTATGGAAGCCCACTTTTCCCAGGTATCAAGGTAGCTGCAGCAATCATCGAAGGTAAAGTATCAGAAGATTCAGATGAGGAATGAGTTGATAAGCACTGCTATCTGTGAGCTTCAGTGGGCTGAAGGAAAGGATGAAATGTATTTGTACGATCTATGAGTCCGTTCGCCATCTCGATTTATATGTTGTTCTGTAGCCCCAGTCAATGCGTTTTTAATGAGCCCACTTTGATAGAAATCGACCAAGAATTGAGGAAGATATGGTGAGTCGAGTGTTGATGAATGCCTCAATCCCCCCAATATTTGTGAATATTTGGTCAAATTTGAAAGTCCCATAGTGCACTCAATTTTGCGTATTTTTGCTCGAAACTTATACCAAAATTATCAGAAAAGTCTATTCAATCTATATACATGCTCACCCGAACAAAACAGGTTACTGGTATCTGCAGATGAACCTGCTATCCACAGATACCCATCTGAAGCCATCCATGACTGCACCATCTGATGGTACCAGTCATGGATTGGTAACGTTACAACCCGTGATGGACCCTACACTTGTGGTCATCAGCTGCATGCAACTTGATATGGTTGATGCATTTGATGTGGGAACAGGGATCTCCAGTGGGTGTAGGTGGAATTGGGGGATTTGCCTTCAGACTCCCCTTGCAACAGCTCAAGTGAGTGCAGTGATTCTCAGTATGATGAGGACCACCACACATGGTGCATTGCAACACATGGGCATGGCATGATGGGGTAGAATGACCCCAGTGCTAGCAACACTGACACTGGGAACTGCTTGGATGAGCACACACAGCCCAGATGATGGACCAAGCACCCTCAAAGTTGAGGTACTTGCCCAGGAGCTTCTTGGTGTTAGCTCCTGATTGGGAATCCCAGAGGTCAAACCAGATGGTGGTGGTGTCAGCTCTGGTGGAGTTGTGCATCATGCACATGGATAAGACATTTGCAAAGATATCCTTGAAGACAGACACTTGTGTGTGATTGGTCACATGAACAGGTGTGATGCAGATGCCATTCACAAAGTAAGGGACATTGAGGACCTTGAGATAGAACCTCAATCTGGGGCAGCACATCTTGATCACAAAGGGGGTGGTGAAGACAGAGGGGATGGCAGACTCAATGACATCACAGTCAGTGTCAGAGGGAATGGAGGAAGTGTGCAGTGCAATCGTGCTGTACACCTTAGTGATGTTCTCCATGCACAAATTTGACTTAGCACAGGAGAGGGAGTCATTGAGGAGGCACATGGCCTTGTGGTGGAGATAAACAACATCACTGGTACTGCCAGTGAAGTTGAGGAACAGTTGGCAGTGGGTAGGGGCCACAGTTGTCATACATGGCTTCTGGGCAATGGGAGTGGTGACTTGAGTGGCCTGATGCATCACAGTGATGTGATCAGGATCAAGATTGGGGTGGGACTGCACCAACTTGATCAGTGATGCAACCCCAGTGGGTTGGCAGGCCACCTCAGTGAAGGACTTCTTGACCGAGGTGGGAGGAGGAGGCACCTTGGCAGGTGCTTGCTGGGCCAGGCCATCAGACTGAGACTGAGCTTGAGGGGGGCCACTAGCATGCACTTTAGAGAGCACTTGCTTGGGTGGTAAAGGTGGACAGGCCAGGATGGGCTGACAATCTGGGGGCAGTTGTTTGGGTGCTTCAGGGTCACCCATGCTGATGTCACATGGACCTGCTTTGTCAGCAGATCTGTGGGACGACTTGTGGTCACTGTGTGGTTGATTAGGGCTGGTTGAAAAGCCCTCAGAGTGAAGGAAGGAGTCAACTATGGGCCACCCCTGCTCTTGTAGTATTGGAGTGAGCTGGGTATCCTCCCAGCCCCTCTTCCTGAACTCCCATAGACTCCCAACAAGGTAGAGAGCAAATGAGCAACAGACCATATCAGTCATGATAGCAGCAGGATCAAGCCTCAACATCCATTTGCCAAAGCAACAAAGGCCCTCAAACACAGCCACAGCCTCCTCCTCCAAGTTAGGTCTGACAGAAGAGGGAGTAGGGGGGCCAGCCTGGGGTATGATAGAGCCACTGGGAACAGCAGTAGAGAGACCTGCGGGGCTCAAAGCCACCAGAGGTTGAGTAGTAGGTGTGATGGACAGAACGTCACCAGGCACTGGGTGAGGAGGCGACTCAAGGTCAGCCTCAGGGGGAAGGGACTGAGGTCCAGAGAGTCCATGAACATTTTATGGGTCATTGTATGGGTTGAGATATTCATCCTCAGACATCTCGGTGAGGTTGAGCTCATCATTGGAGGTATTGGCAGACTTGGTGGTTTGGCATATGGCCTGCTTAGCTTTAGATTTGTATTTACCCATAGCACTAGAAGTAATCACAGTAGTAATGTACTCTAAATGCAACACACCAACAAATAGATGGTGGTGGTAAGAGGACCAGAAGGAATGAGTGGGGGAAGGGATCTCAGGCTTGAGGAGTTCACCCTTGACCAGTCTCCACAGGCCAGAGGCCTGGAGCCATGCCTGCATCTCACCTGCCCAGGTAGAGTAGTTTGTAACATTGAGCTTGTCAAAGTTGGGGCCAGAGGAAGACATCTGGGCAGACTAGGAAGCTGAAATGTGGTGTAGGGCCATGAAGACAGGGTTGGTGGTCATGTAACGAGGGGTATACCTGGCAAACGGTGGGATCAACAGACTGGCAAAGTTCTGAGCGGAACAGAGCGACGGTTGGCACAGGAGGAGCAGAGGAAGATTAGGATTAGGATAGAGTGATTAGGAATGGAAGTGGTATAGTGGAATGAGGAGTGGTCGGAACGCAGCGAAACTTGGTGAAGTCGTGGAGACACGCGAGATCGACGGGTGTGCGCGGAGGCGACGGAAGCGACGCGAAAACGAAGGAGAAAACGCGAAAACGGCAGATTGGAGAAGAGGAAGACAGTTGGGGAAGAAATAGAGTAAAAGTCATTGTCTGAGGCTTCTAGAGGCTGGGGCCCATAACCTGTTAGAAGGTGATGCACAGGGGAGGTGTAGGAGGTCCTAGAAACCAGAGAAATTGGCCAGGGAGCTCACAACTCACACAGGAATCTGTGGACAACTGTAAATGACTGAGAGTCAAGAAAGCATCCACAGGAGAGTTGAACATCCAGTCAGGTGATCTACAACTGACTAAGCAACCTCTGCATCAACTCTAACTTCACACATCAACAAATCAATCACAAATACTTGTAGACTGTCCAGAGCACATCTGACAATGACGACCTACAAAATATTTGCAGCTTCTTTTTTTATTTTATTTCATTTTTTAAATCAATTGTTGTTGGACAAACTAATCCTACAGCTCACATCAATGGTGATACCATGAACATTGACCAAGTCCCTCCCAAGGAGGGCACCCTTCCACCCCCCCAGAATGATGTCTCATCTTCTGGTAAGATATATGACGTCTCATCTGTGTCAGGCTCCTGAAAGGCAAAGAATGACATCTTGTCTTCTAAACCTGCTGGCCCTATCTGTGTCTCCAAGGCACCCCCTCCACCCGCCAACCATGTGACTCCAAGGAATGGAAATGGAAATTTCAAGTGTTCAGTTAGGCATCCTTCCTCTGATGGCCAGGCTCAGCCATCAAAACCTAACCCCAAGGGTGCCTCTGATATGCTGCCCCCCATTCCTCTTCCTGACCAGAAGGCATCCACTAAACCCCTTATAGAACATTTTAACAAGAAGAACATGTCATTTGCTGATGCTGCCCAATGGGATATCCAGCCAATGACTTTCTCTTCCACTTCTCCTACTATTGATGGAGTTAAGATGTGAGAGATGATCCTTGCCTTCCCTGAACTCTCATACAACAAAGTCTTTGCCATGTACAAGGCAGGTTTTGGTGGCACCCAACCTCAAGTGCCTGAACCTTTGACTTTAAGTACTCAATTGTTAAGTGCACAAATGCTACGGGTGGATAGCCGATGTCTAAGACCAGGTGAACAAAGGTATGACAGAGGGGAGGCAGGAGCTGGTCATTGGACGCAGGAGTGGGTTGTGGCCTCAACTTATGTGTTGTGCCGACTACTGATGCTTGACCCAGATTTCAGACAAGATAAGAGAGCAGAGAATGAACAGAGAGCAGAGGAAAGTAGTGTATCACTAAGTTGATTATCAGACTGAAGAATCCAAGTACAAAGTTGTGCTACTTATACAGTGGCTCAAAAAACTGTCCCAATGTTTTCGCATTTTGGACATATTTGCTAATACCAGGGCAGATATATGGCCTAGCATCCTGAAAATATTCACACAGGTACCTTGACATATTGGGAGCATATATTCACATGATCACATGACCTTGTCCATCAATGAATTATTAATGAATTATCGAAAATATCTACTCATTGGGACAGTTTTTTGACCCTCTGTTATCTACCTACTCAATACTTTGTATGACCTCCTCTTGCCCTGATAACTGCCTCAATCTTTCTGGGCATGCTTTCTATCAGCCTTTGGCACCTTTCTGCTGGAATCTTATTCCACTCCTCTACTAGCCCCTCCCACAATTCAAATACTCCCTTGGGTGGTCTTTCATATGCCTTCAGCTGGTCCTTCAGGTAGGTCCAGAGGTGTTCAATGGGATTTAGGTCAGGGGATTGTGCAGTCCATGATAGAACTTGAATATTGTTGTCCACAAATCATTGTTGTCCCAGTTTTGAGATGTGTTTTGGGTTATCAGCCTGCTGGAATATCCTCTCCTCCTCCATCTCCAACTTTTCAAAGCTTTCCACCACCCCATTGTCCAAAGTCTTGTAGTATTGCACTGCATCTATACTCCTTTGAACCTCTATCAGCTTTCCTACCCCATTCTACCCCATATACCCCCACACCATCATGTTACCACCTCCTCCATGTTGACAGTAGGGAGAGTGGTCCTATCTGACAGTGGTTCCCCCCTCTCCTTCCAGGTATACACCTTTCCATCTGACCCAATCCTGTTGATCTTTGTTTCATCTGTTCACAACACCCTCTTCCAGTCCTCCACTGTCCAATTCCTATGTTCCTGTGCAAAGTCAAGGTGTTTCTCATGATGTCACTTTTTGAGTAGAGGCTATAGAATCTTGGTTACAGAGTGAAATCCATTGTCCTGAAGGGTATTTCTGACAGTTTGGGGTGTGACAGGGTCAGACAGAGTAGAGTTAATGAAATTTGTAGCCTGGACAGCATTGTCTAGCTTTCCAGAGGTTATTTGGTGAATTATTGCTTTTTTATCACAAGGAGAAAGCTTGGAAGGATGTCCTCCCTAGTTGTTTTCCTTGTTCCCATCAACTTCTTACTTGATCCTCCCAACAGTAAACTTGCCTAGACCAGTTTTAAGTTCAATCTGGCACAAGGAATAGCCATCTTTGAGAAGAAAAGTAAATTGAGAGTATTGGGTAGAGGAGATAGCTTTCATGATGTGGTGGCAGGAAGAAAGACAGTTGTAACCATCTCAATATGTCAACCAAGGTCACATGATCTTGTTTATTACTCCCACACCTGCCCTGATGCTCCCCTGGCATGTTACAAGGTAGATACTAGGAGGCTGACAGGGGGTCAAAAAACTGTCCCAATGAGTAGATATTTTCGATAATTCATTAATAATTCATTGATGGACAAGGTCATGTGATCATGGGAATATATGCTCCCAATATGTTAAGGTACCTGTGTGAATATTTTCAGGATGCTAGGCCATATATCTGCCCTGGTATTAGCAAATATGTCCAAAATGCGAAAACATTGGGACAGTTTTTTGAGCCACTGTATACAATGTGGAATATAGGATCGGATAGGGAAAACAAGCAAAGTAGTAAATGGAGAAATAATCAAAGTGGAGTCTGCAAATTTTACAAGGCTAGAAGATAGAAAATTTACTATTAAACAGTTGTCAGAAAATTTCAACAAGGCAGTATGAATTAATAAAATGGAAGATGTCAGAATAAGTCCGAAAGTAAAAGACCGATAAAAACCAAAGTAACCAATATGCAAGAATGGATAAGATTTTATGAAAATAATACCAAGTTTGAACTGTCAGCCATTCTTGAGGACTGGCTTATGACATCAATGCGCTAAACCCAAAATGACAACCCATGGCCCTACCCATCAGCAAGTCCTTATCCCTTTTGAGGGCAATATTAGTGCTGACTGCATTAAAGACTTCAACAAAGTGGCTGAATTCTGCAATTGCGGCCTTACTGCCACCCAATCCAAACTTTGTGTTGAATCTGTCCACAAATTGTATAATGGCATCTCTATTGCTACATCAGGCATTGCTACACCTAATGACCTTGATACCATTAAGTCTTGGTTAAAAAAAGCCTGGCAACTTGGAGATGCTATCCCCATCAAGCCCCATTTTCCTCAATCTAAATCATTCCTTAAAATTTTCAGCATCCCATATTGGGTAGCCAATTCATCCAACCCTCTCTCCCCTGCATTTGTTGAGCAGGCCCTGGGCCAATCCCCCTTCTTCAAAAATGTCATACTTGCTGCCTGTCCTCATGTTATGAAAGCCTCCCTGAAGTCTGACACTGCTGTTGTATGGTTTGACATTTGGGACTCTCAAAATGGTACCAAGGCCAAGATATTGGTCAATCATACTATTAACTTCGGCTGACATGTCAGCACAATCCATGCCACCAGTATGCATCCTGGTGTGGCACAATGCAGAAATTGCTGGTGATGGGGCCACCCCACTCATGTGTGTCATGCTCTTGGTACTTGCTGTCAAATCTGTGGTGGCCCCCATCATGTTGAGAACCATTATTCCATGGCCTGGTGTTGCAAGACCAACCCCAAATCCAATCTCCCTCATGACACTATCCCTGACAGTATCCCCTGGAACTTCAAGTGTCTCAACTGTAAAGGTGATCACCATGCAAACAACACCAAATGTCCATTTTGGAGAAACAGGTTCAACTGCACCTGGCACTCTACCAAAGCTGCCAAGTCATGCACTGTTAGATTATGACCAGCTTCAGCCTCATCCCCTTTGCCCAAATGGGGATAGTTATAGTCACATGACCATATTGTGTACAGACCATGTAGCTAGGTATATAAGGAGGGCCTCAGCCTCCCAATCCATCATCTTCTTCCCCACTTTTGTGTGTGTGTATGTGTCAGTGTCTGAGTTTTCCTCTACTCTCTTATCATCCTCTACTCTCTATTCTTTCACATTCTAACATACACTGCATGTGCTGTCTGTACTAATACCAATTGCTCTGGTGGTGGAGTTGCCACTTAAATATAGTTGGTAAGAATAACACTATTTCATCTGTTTGTATCTATTTGCAGAATGTAGGGCACTCTTATGCCCTTGTTGATACTATTCTTGAGTCCAAGAAGCTGGACTTCAACATTATTTTTCTATAGGAACCTCCATGGAATCATATCTGTAAGGCACCCTCTATGACTAACCCTGAAGGGGATGATGTCATAGGTACCCCTATTCATCCTGAGTGGCTGTGTATGGTCCACCCTACCAAGTCCAATGACTCTCAACCTCCTACTTTGACTTATGTTCACAGGCATCTTCTTTGTATGAGACCTATCCTTTTACAGGACTGGGTTAATCATTGCAATATCCAAATACTCAGACTCTTCAATCAGGGTAACTATATTCATTTCCTTAACCTATATTCTGACTCATCATCATCAGCAATTACTTTTCTTTCATCCAATTTTATTGACATCCCTGATGTTGTGTATATGGGAGGCAACTCCAACTGTCGCTCTCCAGAGTGGAATCCTCTCGTTTTCTATCTTCCTCATTCCACTATAACTCTAATGGAGTTAGTGGATAGTTTCAACCTCACAAGGTCCATGCCAACTATAGTTTCTCCCACCCATTTCTCTTCCATTGAAGGACATGACAATTTGGTTATCGATCTCATTTTTTGTGCTAATGACTCCACCCTCCATGTTATTGATGCAAATTCAAGACTTCCCTCAGATCACATACCTCTACTCATTGACCTCCCAATCTGCCTGGATTATATTAATTACAGAAAACGTGTACTGCCCAAGGATAGCAATGAAGAGACTGCTTTTATTTTTCAGGTCTCGGAGCACCTGGCAGCTCTTGATTGTTTGAACATTCATTCCACCTCTTGCCTGGACATCATCTCTGATTCCATTTCTTGTATATTTAACAATTCTTGGAATACAAACTCTAAAACTGTATGGATTACTAACCAGTTGAAAGAATAGTGGACTCCTCATTGTTCTGAGACTCTACTGACCCACAGAAGAACTAAAGAATGGAAAGACTGGCAAGTGTTTAGGGGGGCTACTTGAGCTGCCAAATGTTCTTTCTTTGATGAGTGTATTCATGAGATTGCTTTGACCAACAAACAACCCTGGGACCTTATGGAGTGGGTCAAACAGCATAAATTGCCAGCTATAGAGGGAATCTGATATCAAGGATGCCCATGCAATGATCTACCAGACTTATGGAATGCCCTCCATTTGTCATACAATTCTGCATCAGGCCAACCAGTAAGCTTCCACATTCTAAACAAAATGAAATTTCTTCCTACTTATTCTTGGGCAGACTTCTCTGTCCCTGAATTAACTGAATCCTTATCATCTTGCACTAACTCCTCAGCACCCGGACCTGACCATATATCATGGAGACACTTGAAGTCCATAGTCACTCATGATTGCCTCAAGAACATCATCCTCATCACTAACATGTGCATATATCTCTCTCACTGGCTGAGTCACTTCAAAGACTCGGTCTCTATCATCATTCTCAAGCCAAATAAACTGGCCTATGACACCCCTAAAGCATTTTGACCCATTGTCCTACTAAACACTTTAGGAAAACTTATCGAGAAGATGATCGCATGCTGCATGCAATTTGAAGCAGTCTCAATAGGCACTCTCTACCTGAATCAAATGGGAGGAGTCATCCAATGCTCCACTGAGGATGCAGGTATCTTCCTTACTCACATTATCCAGGCCAGATGGGCCAAAGGTATGATTACCAGTGTTTATGCTTTTGATATTGCCCAATTCTTCCCCTCTCTGAATCATGATATTCTCACTGACATCTTGCAATGCCAGGGGTTTGCCCCTCAGCTCATAAAGTTTTTCTCCCATTACCTCATAGGTTGATCCACACAATTTATGTGGAACACATTCTTGTCTGATGCCCATGATGCAGATGTTGGCATAGGGCAAGGTTTGGCTCTCTCTCCCATCCTATTGGCACTTTACCCAGCACCTCTCATGTTCATGTTTGACCAACATGCTCATTTACAATCCATTCCCTCTTCCCTTCTATCCTTTGTTGATGACAGGCTTTGTATATCTCAGGCAAAGAACTATACTGACACCATATCTTCCCTCAAAGCAGCATATTCCATCATCACATCCATCTGCACCAACCTTGGATTAGTCGTTGAACATGACAAATCTGAGGTCTTCCACTTTTCCTGCCATCATAATAACTCAAATCCCCCACTCAACCTATCTGATGTCAGTGGTCCTATCCTCTCTCCAAAACCCTTTTGGAGATACCTCAGATTCTATTTTGACTGTTGACTATTATTCCAAGAGCATGTCCAGTATTATTCAACCAAAGTGTTGTCAACAGTGAAAGCCATGGGCATGTTAGGTAACTCCATCCAAGGTCTCCTTCCCCTTCAAAAACGACTTCTCTATAGTTCATGTGTCATTCCTGTGGCCACATATGGCTTTCGTCTTTGGTACTTTGAGGGCACTCATAACAAGGTGCTTCTCAAGTCCCTCTCTTCCATGCAAAGGCACATGGCTTTTTGGATCACTGGCACCTTTTGCACTTCTCCTTCTGGTGGTGTCGAAAGTATTGCAGAACTCATTCCTATTCACCTTCATCTTTGTAAATTGGCTATTCGTTCATTGTATTAAGTTTCTACTTTACCCTCTAATCATGCATTACATTCTCTCTTGTCTGATTGTTTCTCTCTTAACTCTAACCCTCATCCCCAATCACTTCACTTTCTTACTCCAGCCAAAAAAGCTAAATTAAAAGGCCCTCTTATTGATGTAGATAATTCTCTTTCTCATCTCTCCAATCCCTTTTCCCCCTTTGCTTCTGAATCCAAGCCTGGGTCCTGTCTCATGGACATCTTCTCTGACTCCATTCATTTTCATCCTTATAACCGCTCAGACAAATGCAAGATGTATAAACACATCTTGTCTCTCAATTCTGTTTTTTCTTCCTCTTCCTCTGATCATAATTGTATATCAGTTGTTACTGATGTTTCTGTACCCCTTGTAGGTTCCCTTCAGGCAGTTTTGGTGGCACATTATTATTGCAGTGGATGACAAGTGTCCCATGCAAAATAGGCAAGCAGCCAGGCTTCTTCCACAGATGCTAAACTCTACACCATTCACATTGGCATCACCAAAGCCATCTCCCTCCAGTGTGACCACATCATCCTCATCACTGACTGTCTTCCAGCAGCCAAGCTAGCAGTTGACCCATCTATCCACTTGAGTCAGTCACCATCTATCCACATTTGCCAACTCCTATCAGACTGGCTCACAGCCAAGCCATCACAATCCATTGACTTCTGGGACATCCCATCCAAGTGGCGTTGGAAGCCTCATCTCAAAGTACACAATAATGTCACCACCACACACATCCACACCCCTCCCCACATGGGTGCCACTCTTGACTTCTTGTGATGCAAAGCTACCAACAACCCAGAAATCCTGGGAGTCCACATTCTGGAAGAAGAAGTACCACAGCAATGGTTTTCTTCTTTCAAAAAAGAATCACAAGTTTCTTATCCCCACTTACATCAAGGGAGGTACCTGGCTTCCTCTAGCAAATGAGTCACCTTCATTATGCACTCATGTGACTTGCACTATCCTTAACCACACTCCTATTGGAGCTGTTATGTTTATTGATTATATCTAGCATTTGTTTTCTATACAATACAAAGTCGATATTAGCTTTACTTAAGTAATATTGCAATTATGTTTTCATCTTATTTGTTCTTGTATTTTCCTATTTTATTTTGACTTGTTTACTTTGTCTTATTCTGACTTGTTATGACTTGTTTGGTTTTATTTACCTTTTGATAACATGTGATTATTAAATATAGCTGCACTATATTTGGACTATCTTGTGATCTAGTCAGATGATCAAAGAAGAACTTCTTTAGAAGAACTTCTAAAGCTTCTTTGACAGATCATGTCTTATACAGTGGCTCAAAAAACTGTCCCAATGTTTTCGCATTTTGGACATATTTGCTAATACCAGGGCAGATATATGGCCTAGCATCCTGAAAATATTCACACAGGTACCTTGACATATTGGGAGCATATATTCCCATGATCACATGACCTTGTCCATCAATGAATTAGTAATGAATTATTAAAAATATCTACTCATTGGGACAGTTTTTTGACCCCCTGTCAGCCTCCCAGTATCTATCTTGTAACATGCCAGGGGAGCATCAGGGCAGGTGTGGGAGTAGTAAACAAGATCATGTGACCTTGGTTGACATGTTGAGATGGCTACAACTGTCTTTCTTCCTGCCACTACATCATGAAAGCTATCTCCTCTACCTAATACTCCCAAGTCACTTCTCTTCTCAAAGATGGCTATTCCTTGTGCCATATTGAACATAAAACTGGTCTAGGCAAGTCTACTATTGGGAGGATCAATAAAGAAGTTGATGGGGACAAGGAAAACAACAAGGGAGGATGTCCTTCCAAGCTTTCTCCTCATGATAAAAAAGCAATAATTCACCAAATAACCTCTGGAAAGCTAGATAATGCTGTCCAGGCTACAAATTTCATTAACTCTACTCTGTCTGACCCTGTCACACCCCAAACTGTCAGAAATACCCTTCAGGATAATGGATTTTGCTCTGTAACCAAGATCAAATGACCTCTACTCAAAAAGCAACATTGTGAGGAATGCCTTGACTCTGCACATGAACATAGGAATTGGACAGTGGAGGACTGGAAGAGGGTGTTGTGGACAGATGAAACAAAGATCAACAGGATTGGGTCAGATGGAAAGGTGTATACCTGGAAGGAGAGGGGGGAACCACTGTCAGATAGGACCACTCTCCCTACTGTCAAACATGGAGGAGGTGGTAACATGATGGTGTGGGGGTGTATGGGGTGGAATGGGGTAGGAAAGCTGATTGAGGTTCAAGGGAATATGGATGCAGTGAAATACTGCGAGATTTTGGACAATGGGGTGGTGGAAAGCTTTGAAAAGTTGGAGATGGAGGAGGAGGAGAGGATATTCCAGCAGGATAATGACCCAAAACACACCTCAAAACTGGGACAACAATGGTTTGTGGACAACAACATTCAAGTTCTATCATGCCCTGCACAATCCCCTGACCTAAATCCCATTGAACACCTCTGGACCTACCTGAAGGACCAGCTGAAGGCATATGAAAGACCACCTAAGGGAGTATTTGAATTGTGGGAGAGGCTAGTAGAGGAGTGGAATAAGAATCCAGCAGAAAGGTGCCAAAGGCTGATAGAAACCATGCCCAGAAGGATTGAGGCAGTTGTCAGGGAAAGAGGAGGTCATACAAAGTATTGAGTAGGTAGATAACAGAGGGTCAAAAAACTGTCCCAATGAGTAGATATTTTCGATAATTCATTAATAATTCATTGATGGACAAGGTCATGTGATCATGGGAATATATGCTCCCAATATGTCAAGGTACCTGTGTGAATATTTTCAGGATGCTAGGCCATATATCTGCCCTGGTATTAGCAAATATGTCCAAAATGCGAAAACATTGGGACAGTTTTTTGAGCCACTGTATAGTTTAATTAGTGTTAAGGAAGCTGTATGCTTCTCTTCTTTCATTAGAAGCCCTTAGCCCTAGTTAATAATAGATACAGACTTGTATCATATATAAGTTGTCGACATCTACCAAGGAGAAACATTGTTTCTACTTGGTTAGATGAAGACTCAATATAAGCCTTTATCTATACAAAGTCAAATTGTGTCATGAGCCGGTCCTCAATACCGGCTCACGTTTCAGACTTAGTAATATTTTCATGAACTCCTACCCGCTTTCACATTTTGGTTACATCGGTTTTTATTGGTCTTTTGCCTTCAGACTTATTCTGACATCTTCCATCTTATTAATTCATACCGCCTTATTGAAATTTTCTGACAACCATTTAATAGTAAATTTTATATCTTCTAGCCTTGTAAAATTTGTGGACTCCACTTTGATTATTTCTCCGTTTACTACTTTGCTTGTTTTTCTTATCCAATCCTATATTCCACATCATATATAAGTAGCACAACTTTATACTTGGATTCCTCAGTCTGATAATCAACTTAGCAATACGCTAGTTTCTACTCTGCTCTCTGTTTGTCCTCTGCTCTATTCCCTTGTCTGAAATCTGGGTCAAGCATCAGTAGTTGGCACAACACATAAGGTGAGGCCACAACCTGCTTCCGCGTTCGACGATCGGCTTCTGTCTTACCTCTGTCCCACCTCTGCCATCCGGTCCTAGACATCAGTTCCCACCAGTAGCATTTGTGTGCTTAACAGTATTATCAGACTCAGATTCTACTGTCACACTCGCACTTCTGTCATCATGGTCAACACCCACACTATCAAGGGCAAGACCTCCACCCTTGCACAACCAGAGCAGAAATACTCTCACACTCCTCCTCCTGTCCAAGCTCTTCTTGTCTGACTGACGATAATTCTCGTATCAGTATCCATGCTTGTCATTCATGTTGTCTTAATCCTAATCTCCCAGAAACTCCTCAATCTGCTAGCTCTCCTCAACCACCTCTTCGTCATTTTTGAAACATCTGTCCTCCCAGAACTCCTGCCCCACCTGGCAGTCTGCCATCTGACAGAGATCCATCCAATCCCTCGGAACCGGGTGACTCTGATGGTCCAGACTATGCCAATAATCAATCTATGGGCCATGACGGTGATGATGAAGATGATGAACCCATCTATAACAGCTCTCCTGGTGGTCCTGGTGACCCTGACGACAATGATCCTGAAGACCCTTCCCACTCATCCGATGATGAGCCTCTTCCTCCTTGATGGGCACCTCGTCCCCAAGCTTCCCAACAGGATCCCAACAATGATCGTCTAGCCGATGCCTTGGGTAGGCTTGCTGACAATCTTGATCACCAAGCAGCTGCACAAGCCAACCAGACTCATGTCAACAAGGCTCGCCTCCCAGACACTTTTAGCGGCTCTGACCCCGAAAAAACTCAACACTTTCCTAATCCAATGCCATCTATATTTCCAAGCCAATCCCACTCAGTTCCAGTATGACAATCAGAAAGTTGACTTCGCTATGACCTACCTCACTGGTGTCATGCTTGACCAGTTCGAGGTCTGCCTCACTCAGGAAGAACAGGGTGTCTTCCATGACTGGTTCAACGATTGGAGTGCATTTGTCCGCAAGCTCTGTATGCATTTTGGCATTGCCAACCTGAAGGGAGAAGCAGCCGAGATGCTTGATACCCTTTGTATGAAACTGGGTGACAAGATTGCCACCTACAATGTAGAGTTCCTCAAACATGCCTCCCAACTTGGTTGGAATGATGAGGTCCTCTGCCATTGTTACTACAAGGGACTTCTGAACCGCATCCAAGACCCTCTCAGTA